>CM060967.1:172631250-172836250 GCA_030765045.1 Tenodera sinensis | reverse complement strand
TCGACATAAATGATGTCTAAGAAAATGTACATTTTTTGTATATAAGTATTGTTTCTGTTATGTGCTCGAGCACATTTAACTCGTGCCTAAGGAGGCGCGGGCGCCATCACAACCACCGTTATGGCAAAAAACAGTATCGGCATGGAGCATCAGTGCTCAAAAAAGCGGTATCAATATCGAGTATCAGTACTTAAAATCAGTATCGATAACGAATATCGGTGCTTAAAATAGGTATGTATATCGAATATCGGTAATTAAAATCCAGTATCGGTATCGAGGCTTAAAAATCAGTATCGTTATGGAGTATCAGTGCTCAAAAGATCAGTATCGATATAGAGCAGGCATGTCAAACCTCACTCCCAGGGTGTGAAGAGAGGGGTCTACCCCTCCTTAACTCCAGTAGCACGCGCTCGTAGAACCGGTTTTCGCTTTGTTTTTCCCGTTTTCCGATTTGATCATCACGGAGGGAGGGAAAATAGGGGAAAATTTTTCACGCCTGGTGAGTGCTGTTTGACACCCCTGATATAGAGTATCGGTGCTTGAAAATCAGTATCGATATCGAGTATCGGTGCTTAAAACCAGTATTGGTATCGATTGTGGATGCTTAAAAATCAGTAGCGGTGTTTAAATATCAGTATCGGTATGGAGTATGGAGAAATAGCGCTATTGTCCATAAAGTAGCTGAATGGTAGGGGAAGTAAAACACCTGCAAACCCTTTCAGTACTCCATTTACTGCAGCTAACAATAAAAATCACTTTTGTGGTTATTTCGATGATCAAACCGAGAAGTAACACCTTTTTACATATTAACTACGTGACACGTTCCCACAGACCAAAAATAGGCTGACAAGTTTCAATTATGCCAAACAAAGAATAAACAGAAAATTAAAAAGAAAAAATAAGGACAGTGAATACATATGAACAGTAGGGATATAGAAACCGAACACCTAATGGAGTAATTTAATTTGCATTTTAACAATGTCATGCAGTACGTTCCGCCAGCTCATTACTGGTATGTCAATGTCCTACTACTTGCTGAAACCTGTACGCCATTATGAGTGCACAAATTACTTTTGAAATAAACAAGTGGGCTGTTCCATTAACCCTACTGATTTACATGCAGGCGACCAGAATAATAATGAAACAATATTTATGGTGAATAGCGCTGGAGCGAATGCATAATAAATTATGGTGCTGGAGAGTCCAAAAGTTCAGCACCAGCTAAAAACAGAAAAGATTAAGGTCGGTTGGCATATGATTATTCATATATACGTTCCTCTTATACATGCAATGAGCTCACACATTATTCAAGACGGTATTTTCTTATTTCAACCTCGTGTGGGGCCACAAACTACTTCATTATTTTCTCCTAACACCAAAATACTCTTATCTGGAGGTCTGAGACAAGGATACCGCTACACAAGAATAATTATTAAATAGTTTACATGAAGAGAATTTCAGAGAGTTTTTTAAATGCTAAGTCACATAAAACGAATTAAGTAATATGCACTGTTTGGCACCATCTCTCAGTGTCTTATTATTTTACGGGGTCTCGCAAGTGGTGAGGGATGATTACTAACTAATGACACTGCTTGAGAGTTGCAATGCGCGGCTAAGGTAACTGCAAAACAGGAATGAACATATGGCGGAGCTAGGCGTGGCTGGTCTATCCTGAATAGCCAATGGGGTGCCATTAAAAAATGAATAACGATCCTCCTTTTGTGGAAAGTATGAGCATTGCTAAACTCACAAAAATGTCAAGGAATATCTCCGAAATAGTTCACTCTACAAAAAAATTTGTTTGGACATAACTTATGTGTTTTAGCAAGATCTACATTTTTTGTACAGTAAGACTTCGTCTATCTCTTACGGTTTAACAGTTTTGCAGGGAGAGAGGAAGGAAGATGTAGGTTTAAGGGCGTTCAACTGCATGGTCATCAGCGCAGTTAAAAGCATTTCATGTCAAAAGTCAGATATAAGTTTAAATAAAAAATAAAATTACTAGTAAAAAGGAAAATATATACATATATAAATATGTAAGAAAAGCATATGTATATGTGTGTGTGTGTTTGTGTGTGTAGGTGTAAAGTTTCAAATCCTCAAACTCATGTTACGCACAGCTAAGAACTTAAAAACTGTATCAACCGCTAAGACCTCTGCAAGTCTGGCAGACAACTGCAGTTCTGCAACACTCAAGCAACACGTGACGGACTGACAAAAGGTTGTCGCACAGAGGAAATAGAAAAGCAAGGTCCCGTTTAAATATATAACCATGCGGAACTATGCAACCGAGCCAAGTTAACCTCCTCGCGACAGGAAGTTACCCAGCTTATCCGAAGTTCTTTCACCTCTCTAAGCGTATTACCTACCGCAGAGAGCTGAACTAGTTATGCAAAAGCCACAAAGAGTTGTCAACAGGACTACATGGTCTATAGGCACAAAATTGAAAATATACATTTCTTTTGTCATAAAAATATCTCAAAGATACGGCATTCTAAACAAAATCGTTAGGCATTTCCGAGAAAATCAAAATTTTCATGTCGCATCCTTAAACGATGTTAATCTTAAATACCAACTTTGGTTTTTAAGGAACCTTTCAGTTTTGGGTCATGCTGTCCACAGACTGGCAGACACACACGCGCGCGTGGACCGTTTTCTAAAAGTGCTTCAGGGGGCCTCAAAACAGATATTTTCGGTGAAATCTCGATATTGAATACCTAGGACAGGAAGATAAAACGCTCACACTTTCAAACAAACACGAATGGCACAACAATGGGCTGCCTGCTACCGATGAGTCTGCTACTTTATATTACAGACGAACGCTGTATAAACAACAGATATATTGCGACTACATAAGGCAGGCAGGTGTTGTTGAATGATAGATACCCTCTAGTGGGTTAGAGAAACAGACGCCGTCGATCACTCATTGTAAGGATGCCGACAGAAAGAAGAGCAACATAATATGAACGGAAATGTGCGGAAAAACAGAAGCACGGTCCATAAACAAGGATATATTTCATTGGGAGCCACAGAGCAAATTGAAATTCAGAGCACTGCATATTGCACCAGACAGCAGCGAGCCGCCGCTGAAATCAATAGTAGGTACTTCAATGTGCAACACTGTTAGAAACGCAATGTAACGCCTTGTTGGCGTCTTTAATCACATCTGGGCGTCTTTACGAGTCTCTTCCTACACCCGAGTTATGAGTGACGCTAGCCAACGTTATTACCAACACTACACAAACCTCCTTAATTAAACTCTATATTGATCCAAATGGGAAATGAACATCATATGACTTTCTCTACTAAGTACGCTAGTTTGACATTCTGGCTGTGAAAGACCTAACTAAATTGACGTTTGAAGCAACTGCTGTATCTCTGAACACTGTGAGAACGGAAATGAAACAATTAATATAAACTCCAAATACCTTTAAAGAGAAAACGGAAACGTCATCTTAGTGTCCTAGGTAAAGTAAATGTTTTGTTAAAAGTGCTATTCACGTGGAAGTACGAGTCTCCTACCATAGTGAACAGATCTTGCATAAAGCCATACACCATTTTCAAAACTGCTTTTAAAGGCTTTGCTTACCAATATAATTATAGCAGAAGCAAATCCTTCCCGCCCCTATAAAAAACTCCTGTTCCCACAAATTTTTCCCAGTGATAAATATCCCTGTAGTGACACCATCAAAACCATCGCGCAGGTTAAGCCGTATGACGGCTAGGTACTGCGGTAAAGACACTCGAGCGGGGAAACATCATCTCATCTCCGCTTGACCCGAACTCCGTCTGGCGTCTGACTGGCCACCGTCGTTGTCCATACATACAACTGTGCTCAGAGAACGTCAACACTGTTCGTTGGCGGAGTGATACAACCGAGTCCCCACTTTAACTAAAGGTCACACTCGGCACCTATTGTCCCGTGTGCACCGACTTTCACTTGCATAAATACTTGCTAATTTTATACTCTTGGCAGGAGATCTGCCTTCTTGCTGAAGTCTACACGTACAGGCCGCTAAATAGTACATCTGTTCTACTGGACTCTATTGACTACCTACCTCAGCGTCTCTGTGACGATAATCTACCTCTTCCTCTGCACCAACCCCTATCCCAAAACAAAATACTTCACATTTTAATTCCTAATCCGAAACAAAACCACATTACATGGGACTAATTTCTTTCCAGCTAACGCAAACAGTGGAGGAAGATCTTTTTGGACCCGAGATGGCACGTAGGCCATGAAGCCGACCCTCTGATGCGCAAGTTTGATACTGTTGATGATTTCTCTGCCTCGTGTACCAGCGACACCTGGCCGCGCTACGGACGTCAAACCCGGGAGTACAGGCACCGGCATAGACACAAACACGGACACCGGCACAAACCCAAACTAATGGGAGGAAGCCGGGACCACCCGCCTTCGGTGAGCTCCCACTGCAAACCCTGGCACGAGCACAGAGTGCGCTTCCTCCCAAGACGGCGGCAAGAGCTCCCAACAGCTCGAACCGCGACGCCGTCAGGCCAGCCCCCAAAACCAGACAAGCCCAGGACCACTCCCGCGACAGTCACTACCCCACACGTCTCTACGTTAATAGCCCAGAGTGGTTTCACAACCTAGAGATGTGTTACATGGCCCTGGACAGACTACAAATCAAGCCTGACGAGACTATGGACACACTCCAGGTCTACTACAACTTCTTCCAACGACTTCTTGACGTGACACATAATGGACGTTAATCCCACGGCTAACTTAATGATCTGGAATACACATGGACTGAGACAAAGAAAACATGAACTTCTTGACTTTCTAGACAAACACGACATACCAATAGTCCTTCTGACAGAAACTCACCTAAGGCCTCGTGATAGACTTAACTTACCCGGATATTATCTTTATAGAAACGACAGAGATAGGCGTGGCGGCGGCACAGCCATAGCTCTCCGCAGAGACACAGCCCATCACCAAATACCAGTTCCACCCTTGCACAGACTTGAGGCAACAGCTATAGCTACCACAATTAACAACAACCACATAATCATCGTCTCAGCGTACAACCCACCAGGCGACATAGTCACAGCAGACATTAACTCGCTCCTGCAGTTAAATCCAAGTGTTATAATAGCAGGCGAATTAAATGCCAAACACCCACTATGGAACTCAACCAACATGAACGCGGCAGGCCAAACCCTATTACGCGATGAAAACAGATCTGATTACATAATACACGCACCCACAGAACCGACATACGTCCCGTTTCAGGCAAACCAAACCCCTGATATTCTGGACATAGTACTAGAAAGGCAAGCCGGCGCCCGCGTCTCGCTCAAAGTTTATAACGAGCTATCGTCAGACCATCTACCGGTCCTTATAAAACTTGAAGGCCCTCTCCGGAGTGTGCCACCCAGACCAAGGCGAAATTATAACAAAGCTAACTGGGACACCTTCTCAGAAACCGTAGATGCCCAAATGTCGGACATTAAAGTTGACTCAATTGAGGATAGAGATGCTGCTACCGAAAAGGTGGAAAAAGCAATACAGTGTGCCACAATGGTGGCAGTTCCACTACAGCGGCAAAAGAAAACAAACGTACGCCTGCCAACAGACATACAACGTCTTACTAAACAAAGAAATAGAACCAGGCGACAATGGCAGCAGCACCGACATCCGACACTTCAGAACCAACTCAAAACACTGAACCAACAACTTCGCGAGCGAACATCAACCGTTATAACCACCCAGTGGAAGGATACATTACAGTCACTAAATCCGGGCACCAACACAGTATGGAGAATAGCAAAATGTCTCACCCGGGACAAGATCTCCATTCCCCCTCTTCACGTGGGTCAACATATCGCAACCACGGATGAAGAGAAAGCAGAAGCACTGGCAGATGCACTAGAAAATACACTCAAACCAAACATAATGCCATCACTGCCAGTATTTGTAAACGAAACTGAAACCGTAGTTCAAAAGATACAAAAGGCAAACGCACGGCAGAATTAGAAAAACACATGCCTGCGAAATCAAATGGATCATCAGACAGCTACCGAAAAGAAAAACACTAGGGCCAGACAAAATCCCGAACATTGCGCTGCAACACTTACCGGCCAGCGCACTCGAAATACTTACGAAACTGTTCAACCTGTGCCTTTTGCACGGCTGCTTCCCAAATAGGTGGAAAACAACAAATGTGCTACACTTTCCGAAGAAAGGCAAAAATAACGCGGACCCACAAAACTACAGGCCTATTAGCCTACTTAACACGATGAGCAAACTTCTTGAAAAAGTAATACTAAAACGTCTTAATGCATTTATTATAAAACATAACATTTTAATTCCCGAACAATTTGTCTTCAGGGCCAACCACTCATCCACACTGCAACTCCTGCGTGCCACCGAATACATTACGAAAGGCTTCAATTTCAATAAGTCAACGGGAGCCGTTCTACTTGATATAGAACGTGCTTTCGACCGCGTGTGGCATGCAGGACTGATACGAAAAATGATAAACACTAAATTCCCGGACACAATGATTAAACTAACAGCGAACTATTTGCGCGGGCGATCTTTCTCCTCGCTAGCGAACGATGCAAAGTCCACACCCCGCCCAATACTGGCGGGTGTCCCTCAAGGTAGTATACTCGGGCCGCTTTTATTTAATATCTATATAAACGACATACCAAAAAGCGCGAACACAACATATCTCGTGTATGCCGACGATTATGACTCATTCAGGTAAACCTGCATTCGTACGCAGAAACCTCCAGACATCACTGGATCAACTGGAGCCCTGGCTCGCCCAATGGCGAATAAAAGTCAATGCCACCAAGAGTAAAGCCATAATGTTCACAAAACGTAGAAAACACTTCCACCCGAGGCATGGACTGCAACCGCTAAAAGTTTTTAACAATGACATCACTTGGACCAATAAAGTAACGTACTTAGGTCTAGTGATGGATCCGGGTCTCACCTGGCGCCCTCACATAGAGGAAGTGCGCAGAAAAGCCTATGCTCAATTGAGCAAGCTGTATCCCTTAATAAACTACAGTAACGCACTACAGCTTGACATGGCCCTAACACTTTATAAAACGCTTATACGGCCCATACTGACGTACGTGGCGCCGGTCTGGGGCTACGCGGCAAAAACGCATATCAAAAGAATTCAACAACTACAAAATAAGATACTACGTATAGTAGCAAAAGTCCCATACTTAGCACCATCCAAAAAACTGCACGAAGACCTACACATGCACACGATAGAACAATTTATTAAGAAACTAGCTTTCGACTGACACAATAAAATCCCATCACACCACAATACACTCATCATTGCACTTGGACAATACGAAACAACCATCGACAAACACAAGAGACCACTATCCCTTTTTGACAGAAACTTAACCAACCCAGACATAGACGACGCCATAAACGATTACCTTGACAACCTAATCCACTGACTTTGCCTCTATGTTACAGACATACCACGTGACGTCCATCTCCCACAGTGCCCTCCAAGACCTTGCGCTACCTAGCCAAGGCGGTCCCAGGGGAGAGGGCCCCCTCGGGAGTGGCACTGGCTCGCACCTGCACGCCAAGTGTGCACTCCAGACGACCAGGCGACACCCGGAAACGAAAAAAAAAAAAAAAAAAAAAAAAAAAAAAAAAAAAAAATCGCGGCACCCATCGAGGATGCCAAGCACTGACACGGCTCCCAATGTGGACGCCAAGCACAGATGAGGCTCCCACTAGGGACGCCTAACAGAGAATAAGTAAAACCACTATAAAGTTTGTTATAAGTAAAACTACTATGAATTTCATTATCACTGTCACCTCCAACTCCCCAGGCTGTAGCCAGGACTTGATCATGATTGCAGCCAGGGATTTCATCGTCGACGCGCTCGCATGCACTGCATGCCAGCATGAAACTTTACGTCACTGACCGGGGTGCAAATGCGGGACCCGACTATCATACCCACAATCACTCATCAAATTCTCGCCTGCAAGACAGGGCATTTCTTCTGTAATTACCAGCTGTTACTGCCCCCGGCAGGCAGCTCTCATTCATCGCCATTGAACGCGCAGAAGCCCTAATACAGCTCTGCAAAGAAATGTCTTCCGATGGGGTTTTTTAGTGAGTAGGCTGCCCGGGTTCGAAGCCAGGGTAGGAGTCTTACGCTCGCATGCACGCATGCGGTTAGGGCGTAAGTAGCCTTTTTCTCCACCACAAAAAAAAAAAGAAAAAAAGAAAAATACCAGGTTAAAAGAATTAAGCTTAAACAAACACTTTACTTTGCTGATATAGTTTAATTTCTGCTAAAACATTTTAAATACAACCACTCATACACCCAGTTTCGCAACAGTCCATGCGAGTCAATGCCTATCGCCCGACCGCTGCGTCCCTCACAGGCGTGCGTTATGTAGTTAAATTGTACAACCCAATTTAAACACACCTAAAATCTCGTTCGAACCACATGGTCATCCATCACTAGTTAAGTACGTATGTCTGATCCGTGTGGATATAATCGAGCAAGTGCTGCCTCAAACCTGCGTTCACCCTACGTTAAATCGCTTCACGTTTGTCTTTCTAACTCTGGGAATTGCAGTCTACATGACTTCACGAGGGTAGCAGAAGACTGGCCGGACGTGATCCGGCGCTGACCATATCCTACCCTCCAGTACTGCACCCCATTCACGAAGCCCGTTGTGCGCATAGCTTCGGACGCAACAATCGGGCGTTGGCGCGGCATTGGGCTGTTGCACTGCGGAGTTTATTTTAACAGTAGGTAATTTTCTGAAGCAACAGCAATATACTTATAGCAGTATCTGTTGTAATAAATCTAAAATAGTTCTGAAACTCCACGCTGATAAAATAATTAGCAATGAAATAAATTCCCTGCTGTTTCCATTATTACTTACGTGCAGTTTCCTGTTCTCGCGTGACTAGACTTTAATAATTGAGGTGTGTGTTGCATTTTGTTGGCAGCACTTGTCAACAGACGGTTGCACCACAATAGCTTCTGCGCTTCATTTCCTAACATAACTTATTCAGTACTCGTCATTAATAAATGAATCGCTTAATACCTCTTTGTTTTACATATAAACATTCCTGTGTGTATGTGTGAGTATGTATACATAATGGAAGGGAAGTCATTACATTCCTTCTAATACGTGCTTCATAGAAGCATTACATACAAAAAAGTCTAATGGCATTTTGTTCTTGCATCAGCCGATTTCGAAAAAAGAAATAGTTTTTGTTCCAAACTGGGTGATAATTCCACAAGAATGTACGAAGATAACACTTTGTTACTTGTAAGACGCGCAGAGTAACTTATTCCTGACATGGGACATCACACACGGTTTCGAAATAATTAATCACTTAAAAGATGTGACGGAATACTCCGAGCAGCTTTTTGACACGTGAAGTAACTCGGCAATGGTGCGTTGAGGTTGGTCAGGGAATTGAACCGGTTTCTGGATGTACACAGGTCGGTCGCTTGCAGGGTGGTGTAATGTTTTGGGAGCTAACACTTGTGATTGGCCTACACTCGCACAGTAAACATAGAAGGAGACCGCTGGTTATTTATTTATGTTCACGAGACGCGTGGTAGCAGTAGTGAAGCGTGTTTGTGTGCTGAGCTAGTGAAAGTGGCACCCACACAATCTGCAGTGTTGCCAGCTCGGTTTCCACAAAACTAAAATATTTCCGTAGGAAATGGTCAGAGACAAAACGTAAGATACAAAATGTGTTCCAAATACCGAGATCTACCACTGGTTTAAATTAATGTTTAAATTAGCGAATGAGTTCCCTTTCACACTGTATATCTGTATGTCTATGTTTCTGTGTGTGTGTGTGTGTGTGTGTGTGTGTGTGTGTGTGTGTGTGTGTGTGTGTGTGTGTGTGTGTGTGTGTTTATGTAGGTATGTGTTTGCGTGTGAGACCGTCAGTGAACTTAAACAAAAAGTACGTTAGTACCAAACTTGGAAATTAGATAAAATATGATCTTCCAAGGAAGCGACACAAACAAATCCCTTACCCTAAACCACCCTTCACGTGAAACTTTTTTGGACTATTTTGATGTTTTCAAAAATGGCCTTAACTTTGATTAAAGTGCCATATGTTTAAAATATTTTCATAACAAATTAAATGTATGTTTTTAATTTTCTGAGAATGTCCTAGGAAGCCCTCTACAGTCTGGGTGACTTTTGTATAACTAGTAAACCGTAACACATACACAAAATCTTACTGCAAAAAACATGTACACCTGGTTAAAACACAGAGTTCATATTTAATGCATTTTTGGGTAGACTATTTCATTATTCATTTTCAAAGCTATCACAGCTATCAGCTTAAAAACATTTTACTATCACTTAAATCCTACTGTATCCCCATATTCCCTTTCCATGTACAACAAATTAGCAACAATTTTATAAATGTTTATCTCTATTAATATCACATGTTTTTGCTTTTTATATATCAATTAACAGCTGCAATAGTAATCTATGAGATATATTCCAAAGCATTAGCATCTGATACAGTGCATTTTTGGGATGAGCGGATCAGCACGGTATCAGAAGCAACAATATATTATCTTCAGTGAAGCTCGGTGATAAGAATAACCAAATTGTATTGTTCCCTATTCATGTGGCTTCAGTTGCATTCCCTCCAAAAAAATCCAGTCCATTTATCTTGAACCAAAGCAGCGATTACTCGCTTTTGTGCGCCGCGTTGCGCCGCGCCGCGCCGCGCCGAGCCGCGCCTCGATAGATATATCACAGCCAAAAGCATGCATGCACTTGTCACACTGTGGACCGTTCCGTTTTTCCATATGAGGGATATGTATATTTTGCGCACTCTTTAACGACGCATTGTTCCCCCGGGGCCAGGACGCTTGTAATGGCGATCACATTGTGTCAACTACCTGACGACCACGAGCTCGAGGGGGAGGGGGGGCGCCACCGACAAAGGGAAAATTACACCATAACCAATCAAAATGTAGTGCCAAAACTTGCATTCTCAATTACATCCAATCAATGTGCAAATTAATTAAATCTGTCAATCCTTTATTCCACGTCACGTCTGTAGATATGCATAACCTATACATAACACAATTGCTACATTTATAAAATTTGCCTTTTCAACGGAAAATGTTGGCGGCGGTAACCTTTCTAATATTTGCCAACTTACCAAATATTAAAGCCGCGAAACCTTCACTCGTCCAGTCAAGCGTTACTTCACGTTCCGCAATATTCAGTTGACATTAATTCTATAGGAAGTCACGTTGGAGAGAAGAAAAAACTTTCAACACCCTCTATTCAAGCGGTGTGGCGTGTTGGAATGAACACAAAGTCTATCAGTTCATATGACATGTAATACCATGTTGCCTAGATAAACGGCCGCGTCGTAGCCGAGTGGTTAGACCACCACTTCTCACCAAAGTGGCCCGGGTTCGATCCCAGGGAACCACATGTGGGATTCGTGGTGGACGAAGCGGCGCAGGGGCGGGTTTCCTCCGGGTTCTCAAGGGTCAGGAAGTTCATTCACGGGGATGGAACCCGGGACTTCCCGAATGTGTTACACGTTACCGCCTGAGCCATCCCCTTTTAGAGAGCGCTGTTAATTTTCTGAACATAAACAACCCCTTTCACCCCGCACGGGTGATATATTTCATTAATTGCCTCTTCTATTGTTGTATGCTGAGCCCTTCCCAATTTATTGAAATCAAAGGTTTCATTACCAACATAAATGTTCCGCCTCCGAACTATATTACCTATTCAAAGTGACGCCTGAAACCTACAAAGTACGGAAATAAAAATTAAATTGGAAATGAAGCACACATTTCATAATCAACACTCACTCACTCCCTGATACTTTTTTCCAATGGCTTCCTTTGCAGAGCGGGCTCTCTCGTGCACAAAGTGATTTTTCCCGTAGTTATTCAGACGCAAGCTAGAACTTCAATCTCACTGTCCGCAGCGCTAATCTACCGCCTTCCTTCCTATTTCCAACTTTCCTCAACTTTTTATCTCGCTCGGTCTGTTTACATAAGCTTGTTGGACAAAATAACAGGAAATCCTCTTTTATAAAAACTAATTATCTAAGTCTGAATCCCGCTACAAAAACAATGAGATATAGTTTAATTTTGTCTAATGCTGAGTTATGAAACATGTGGAAAGTCTGTAATTGAGAGATAGAGCGTAAAAGGGGCACAGGCCATCGCTCTGGTACAGCAAGAAGACCCACATCATTCAATACCATAGCTATTTCAGCCTTTCTGTTTGCACATAACTGTTTTATTTTGGAGAAGGTAAATAGACTACTGAAACTGTTATATGAAATTAATCAAATGTATAAAAATTATTATATGAATATATCTCACTCAAAAGAGTTATTGCATCTCCAATACCGCGGCTGCCATCTAGCTTATGCCATAATCAGGATATCAACAAAACAATCTGATGTGTTGCACTCACATGACCTTCTCTACTCACTAACTATTCCTACAAACTCTTATTCCTATATATTCTTCGTGTTACTTGAGAGAAACATTTACAGAAATTCTCTTACTGCATATTTCCTTGCACTCGTAGATACAAGGGGAATATGGGAATACAGTAGGCTTTAAGTAATAGTCCCTTCTTCTTGCACGGCTAATATAAAAGACAAATAACTATCTTTCATTTGACGAAGGTTTACGTATTCCAAAAGTATACCTATCTCCAAAATGGTTCATTTCACAAAAAATGCATTTGGATATTACCTTTCTGTATAGCAAGATTTTGTCTATCTCTAATGGTTTACCAGTTAAGCATCAAGAGTAAATAGAACTACATGGACTATGGTTAGAAAATTCAAAATATACATTTCGTTTGTCATAAAAATGTCTTAAGCATATAGTATTTTAATCAAAATCGTTAAAGCCATTTTTGAGAAAATTTTCCGTGTAAAGGGTAACTTAAGGTGGAGAAATTTTCTTCAAAGTCTTCGTGTCGCATCCTTGAAATATATTAAACTTAAATACCAACTTTGGTTTTTAACCAACTTTTCGTTTTTTAGTTACGGTGTTCACACACACAAACACACACACACACACACACACACACACACACACACACACACACACACACACACACACACACACAAAGGTTTCAGGGGGCCTCAAAACATATATTTCCGGTGAAAACTCGACATCGAATTTTTGGGTGGAATACAATAGTTCCCCTACTTACCAGTAGAGAAAGTAAAAAGGAAATGTTAGTAGCTACTTGTCAGACTGCGGGATTGTCTAAGAAGTTGGAGAGTGACATGGATGTGGACATAAGCCAATGTGCCCCAAGTTCGGCCAGTGAATCACTTGCCGAGCACGTTAACGTGTTTGCCGTGTTGTGCTTACCGCAGCCTGTGTATCGTGCTACAAATTACACGCCGGTTATTCGCACCTGACAGACACATTCAACCTAACAGCAAACATTTGTTGTCCTTATGTTAACCTCCCGTCACACAAGCCCGGCGACTCTTTTACTTAGCTACGTGCACAAAGTGCGTCAGTAACACGTGGTGAAATCTCTTTCTCTATTCTTAGACTATCTCTTACGGTTTACCAGCTGTGCACAAGTCATCCAGAGTAAACAGGACTGCAAGGGCTATAGACACAAAATTCAAAATATAGGTACCTTTCATTTGTCACAAAAATTTATTTATTTATTTATTTATTTTTATTTATTTATTTTTTTTATTTTTTTTTTTTTTTAGATATACTGTTCACTCACACACACGCACGTGCATATTTTTTACTAGAAATGTCTTTTTTTTAAAACTCATGGTGCCTCAAAATATATATTTCCGGTGAAATCTCGACCAGGAAAGTTTTGGTCGAATACAGTAGATACTTGTATCTATACGTAGCAGAGAAAGTGAAAATGAATGACGTAAAGATATATTTGATTTCTGTTCTAACAAACGAAAGAGACTGAAACGCAATAATTTGTAAAGGATGTTTGTTATTGCTTGCGCTTCCGCTTCAATAATTATAACTGAGTTTCCAATTTTGTTCTGTGTTTATACCTTTGCTTGAGAACATAGTTTGAAATGTGTTATTGAATGTGTGCAGTTTTTTGCAATGCTCTCTGTACTGGATGAAATCCAATCGAAAGAGATGTTTGCCGCTGGCTGCAGGTCATGTATGTACTGACTCTTGACGCTCGCGAACATGTGAAATAGCCGACAGGGTTATGTTGCAAGTATTGACCATGTTGGAGGTATCCACGAGTCTGGTCACTATATCCTCAAGTGGAAAATATCCCTGAGCAGTATCGTCTGGGAGGCCTGGGTTCAAATCCCTTGGGCGACCACTCATTCTGTTTTTTCGTGGTTTCCATCAGTCGCCAAGGTACATTTCGGACTGGATATTTAATATCACGACTCGAAATTCTACTTCAACTCTAAAGCAATAGTAGAAAACGAAAATTGATGACTAACGAGAATTGTACCATCTAGCCACAGATAATGAAAGCACCTAGACCGTATAGCACCCTAATGCCATCTGCCCGTCATGTATAGAAGCACAGCTACAGTTGTCTGCCACCAAGTGTAATGTTTATGTAAACATGCAATTAAACTCTATATTTCCTTGACATGTTCAAAGCTCGTAGCCCTTTATGGCAACTAATGAGCTGACGGAACACAATCCACCAATGCCTCTATAGAACGCGTCGAAGCTACCAACAAAGAACACCTGCTTGGCGCTAATGTCTGTAGACACATGATGAAGTTGCTATCTGTTGCCCAGCACTAATAACTCTGTAGCCAAAATCTGCCCGTCTCAGAGGCAGAAATAAAGCTGCAGTATGAGCACACGTAATAAAACAAGATGGTACCTACCTGTAACATAGGCATGCGAAGGAACTGGAGAATTAAGCGTCACGACATAAACAGATTCGTAGCGATGTGATAATGTGCTAAAAGCGACCTAATATATATAACGTGTGAGCAGGGAAAATCATATGAAGACAAAACATCACATCTTTAGTTTCTCTACCACGTAAAGAGTCGGTAGAAACGATTTTACATTCCACCTGAAAACTCAATAGAAAGATTTTACCGAAAATACACGTTTTAAGATCCTCTAATTTAAAAAAAGCATCTTTAGAAAAAAAGTCCGTGTGAGTGCCTGTGCCTGTGAACAGCGTAACTCGAAAAGGATAAGACGGTTGAAAATCAAACTTGGTATGTAAGATTAGCATGTTCCAAGGAGTGACACGAAAATGTCCCAACCCCGAATTACCCTATATATGGAAATTTGTTCGAAACTTTTAACTTTTTTTAACTTTATTTGATTGAAATACTAGATGTTTAAGATCCTTTCATAACAAATAAAGTATATATCCTGAATTTTCTATGAAAATCCACTAAACTCCTCTTCATTCTGAATGACTTACGTAATGGGTAAGCCGTAAGAGATAGACAAACTCTTACTGCATAAAAAATGTAGGACTCTTTAAAAGACAAATTATGTTAAATAATTGATTTGTGGAGATAACCACTTTCGAGGCATTCCTTGTTATTGGTGTGTGTATGTGTGTGTGTGTGTGTGTGTGTGTGTGTGTGTGTGTGTGTGTGTGTGTGTGTGTGTGTGTGTGTGTGTCAGTCTGTGGACAACAACTCAAAAAGCGTATTTGGTACTTAAGTTTAATATATTTCAAGGATGCTAGACGAAGATTTTGAAGAAAATTGCTCCACTCTAAACTACCCTTTACATGAAAAAGTTTCGAAAATTTTGATTTGCTTGAAAATGGCTCTAACGATTGTTTTAATCACATGCACAAACAGTCGCGCGAGGCAGTCTGACCTTGGACACCTTTGCTTGTTCGCCGGCCTTGTATGTGGTGAGAAGCAGCTTAGCCCCGGCCGTCCTTTGTTTTGCGCTGCGCCTCACGTCACAATATTTAATTTGTCTGCATAGTTTATCACTGGTCGTGGACGCGGAAAGTGTAATGTTTCGATAAAATAGCGGACATTTCTACTGGAGTTAGCTGTCTACAATAGTTGCTGACTCAACTTTATCTAAGTCTGTCGGCTGCTAAATGCTGATGGACTTCTTGCCGCCATAGCTGGGATTTACTGTTGACCCATTATTTGCATTACCTAGGGGCGAAACCAACTGACGGGATTTGCTCCTTTGTGCAACTGAGAGAAATCTCTGTCTAGTGTCCATCTTCTAGCCTTTACCTAGACATAGGTACAGAAAACGTACAGAGGAGTCAATTGCTACCTGTGTGTGTGTGTGTGTGTGTGTGTGTGTGTGTGTGTGTGTGTGTGTGTGTGTGGGTGTGTGGGTATGTGTGTGTGAGTGTGTGTGTGTCTGTGTCTGTGTGTGTGTGTGGGTATGTGTGTGTGTGAGTGTGTGGGTATGTGTATGTGTGTATGTGAGTGTGTGGGTGTGTGGGTATGTGTGTGTGTGTGTGTGTGCGCGCGCGCATGCGCACATGTATGGAGGCACAAATGCATAAACATTTATTTTTTGTTAGCCTCAGACGGCGCCGTGGCCGAGTGGTCAGGACGCTCGCCCATTAAAGCGGCAGATCCAAGAGACCGTTTTAGAACCGGGTTTTCCCCACCATTCATTCCTGCAACTGCTCCAGTATCATCTTTCCTTTCATCTACTTCACCTTCACTTCATATGCTGACAAACAAGTCCAGTTAGTTTTTATGTCACTTATTTCTTCTAAAACTGAATCACAATCCACAACTCGTGATCTTCAACTCACATCTGTTCTATTCTATCGTAACAAACATTGCTCAACTGTACACAACTCGCTCTTACAATTCCACTAACTAAACATAGACTGGCGATAAACTCATCAAAAGCTAAACTGATTTTTCTGCAAACCGACGTCTCGCGTAACAACGCACTGGAAGCTTCTCGAGCTCGATGGAAATGGTCTTTGTTCTTAGCCCACATTGTGACTCGTTGCCTAACAACGTAGTTGTGTGAGCCGGCTGATTTTAACCTTCTTGCAATGTGCGGACGGAGCCGTAATCATACCAGGCTTTGGACTGATCACCTATTTTGGCTAATTTCTTTAAAATCTTCCTGTTGCATTCTGGAAAAATATTACACTTAAATAGGAACTTTGGTTTTTAACCGACTTTTCGTTTTTCAGTTACAGTTGGACACACACGCACGCACGCACACACACACACACACACACACACACACACACCTTTTTCTAAAAATGCTTTTTTTTATTCAGGGGACCTCAAAACATATATTTCCGTGAAACCTAGACATCGAAATGTTTGGGTCGAATACAACATTGCCTCTATTTACTAATACGTAGTAGAGAAGAACTACATTTTGGGATGGATGAGAAGGAAAGAGCATTTGACAACTGGACTTGATCAGGTATGTGAATCAAGCAGAATAGCTAATGAAGTCATTAAGAGAGAGATCTGCTATATAACATAATATTTGAAATTTGATCAGTGTTTTTACCGCCCTCTTTTACACAAATACAATAATATCTCCGGCCTGGAAATGAATGTCTATTTTATGCCGTTTGCCATTCGAGTGTTCCCCATCGATTCGCATTCCAAACAGAACAACCAGTAATTATTTTATTTTGTTCGGGTACAGAAACAAGGGAGATTGTTACTCCAAATTACATTAATCAAGGCTCATTCAGCACTACTGCAAGTGACAGACGGACGAACCTGTGTAGAGAAGTGCGAGTATATACTTCAAACTTCCATTGTTCACCTTTTGTATGAAGTTCGTGCACAGCCATTGAAAAATATTAAAACAGCATCCCTTTTATTCTACCAAAACGTTATGCCTTACACACTTCTAGAAAACATTAACACCAACATAAACAAATTGCTGGGTTAATGTCTACTAATTAGTGTAGAATATGGAATGATTTTTACTTACTCTACTACGTACAGTAAGTAGAGCAAGTATTGTATTCCACCGAAAAATTCGATGTCGAGATTTCACCGGAAATATGCTTTGAGGCTAAAGGCGGCTAAAAACCAAAGTTGATATTTAAGTTTATTATCTTTTAAAGAGGCGACACAAAGATTTTGAAGACAATTTCTGCACCCTTAAACTACCCTTTACATAGAACATTTTCCGGAAATTCTGATTTTCTCGGAAATGGCACTAACGGTTTTGATAAAAAATACCGTACATTTGAGATATTTTTTATGACAAACAAAATGTATATTTTGAATTTTCTGGTTCCAGCCGATGTAGTCCGGTTTACTCTGGGTGTCAAACGTCCAAGATGTTCGGTGTTGCAATCTAGTAACTGCTAACAGTGATCGGAAGAAACGCATTTGGGCTACTTCAAGTCTATGTGAATTTTTATCATTTAAAATCCAAATTTTCTTCCGTGTCCGAGAGCAGCTTTTGATGTGATATTAACCCATTCAATTTATTGTATTTTTGTATCAATATCACTCGTGATCTGAAAATACCTTTCTAGATATGAGAAATTAAGGTACTTGTTCCATAATTTTACCATCAATCTCGATTTTTACACCTGGAATATTTTCTCCGCACATTGCCATTGTGTTAGATTTTGAGGTAGAAATTTTCATATAATATAATATTTTCTGGAGATTTTGAATAATTGGTAGGCTGCAGGATTTTAACACCTAAATGGATAGGTATCAGTAGCTATTTGGGAATCTACCCAATTCCGAATTTACCCTTCAAAACCCACCTTAAGGGTACACCGAAGTGAAAAATGTGATTTTCTAAAGTATTAAAGTCAGAGGGTTAATTTTCTGCAGAGACATTTCCAGCAACTAAAGAAACGGATGTACTAAATTTCATTCCAATATCTAATCACATTCTTGATATATTAATTAGTTTATAGAAATATTATTCGGTACAATCAAAATGTATCTCCTTCAGCAGGTGCTGGTTGATGCTCTAAAATCATATCTGTAATTACCTTTGTAACAAAGTAAAAATGGAAACTTGCGTATAACGAATAGTTTCTCTCAAAAAAATTAATACCACAAAGTGTAAAAATGTTATAAAAGAAGAACTTTATTATGCAAATTCTTTTTTTAAAGTATATCCAATATCAATATTCTGAACTATATTGGGAAAAAAATTAGATCTCTAGTTTAATTTTTATGGGAGAAGACAGATTTTGAATATGAGAAAGTAATACAAAATTGTTTCCGAAAAACATGAGTTTAAAGTTGAAATGGAAGGTGTGTCCCCCACTCCCTAGTGGATTAAAACTTTATAGATATATTCTTTACGATATGGTGCATTTTTTGCAATAAAAATCTTGAAATCTTTTTTTTTTTTTTTTTAAACCAAACAGGTTAAAATATTACTTTAGTGTTTGCTTAAGAACCC
Organism: Tenodera sinensis; assembly: GCA_030765045.1. Taxonomy (NCBI): domain Eukaryota; kingdom Metazoa; phylum Arthropoda; class Insecta; order Mantodea; family Mantidae; genus Tenodera; species Tenodera sinensis. The sequence goes on along the minus strand of CM060967.1, from coordinate 172,816,876 downwards.
ACACGTCGTTTAACTTTCTGTCTGTCTGTCTCTTATTGAAAAGCAGGAATATGAGAGAGCCCGTAATCTGATGCAGTTATACTCGTATCAGTTTACACTTGCCCTAGACGTGTGTAAGTCCCAAGCTGCAGTGTTATAATAGCTTTGGGTGTTAGTTCATACTACGTCTTGGCCAATAAAATGGAAGGAAACATTAAGGCCGTGTCTTGTTTCGGTATTATCATTTTCCTAGCCTGAGCAACTTGAACCTGTGCTACATATTAAACTACAGTGTTGATAGTTTTAGTTGATTACACTGGTCGACAAGATTTTTTTCACAAGAAATCTGAATAGTGAATCTAGTGCATTTTTTCATCCTGAATTCAGGTATGTAGTCAGAATTTTCCCATCTGGCATAGTTTTTCTGTGAAAGCTACTTTTCAAAATATGATTTTAGCGTTTTCTTTGACCTGTCATAGGAACCTTTACCTCATATGTAGCTATTTTACTCAAGCCGTATTTATTGAAATTATTTGTAATATCACGCTGAAGCACCACAAAACAAGACTGTGCAGGTTCATTCATGTTTAGACATGCTCAGACCTGTCTGGCATTGTGATGTGTCAGTATTGAGCTGACTGTGACATTGTTCACTAGTGAAATATTTCCTTCCTTTCTGTTTAGAAGTGTATTGTGTATGTTGTGCATGTTGTATTTCAGTGCTTAATGTTTTCATCATGCCAAGAAAGTGTGTAAATCATGCAGATAATTTCTGCTATATTAGTGGTGAGCTGACCTTCAAGTCTCAGAGGCGAAATATGACCCCACTTGTAAAGAAGTGTTATCATCTTTACTTTGGCTGTCAAGTTGGTGATTTTGATAAGAGCTGGGCCCCAAATACATGCTGTGTTTCGTGTGTTAGACTGCTGACTGGGTGGAAAAATGGTACACATCATATGCCATTTGCAATTCCCATGATTTGGAGGGAACCGAAGGATCATTCAACTGACTGTTATTTTTGTTTGACAAATATTAAAGAAATCACATCTAAAACAAAATATACAGTTAAGTTTAAGAGGTAGAACTGGAACTTAAAAATTCAATGCCACAACTGGGATTTGAACCTTCCCAGTTGTGGCATTTAATTTTTAAGTTCCAGTTCTACCTCTTAAACTTTGCCCACACACGGCTTGTGTGTTTAAAAACACCAACAGTAAGTTTGTTGGCATAAATAAATAATAATACAGTTAAGTATCCGAATTTGCAATCTGCATTGAGACTGTCTTAGCACAGTGAAGAGTTCCCCGTACCAGTATATGTAGATACAACCTTAAGTGATAACTCTGATTCTGACCTAACTGAAACTCAAAACGATTCAGATGAAAATAAAAATGATCTTACATATGAAGCCAGTAGCTGTTCATCAGAACCATACTTTCCCAATCAGCAAGACCTTAATGACCTGATTCAGGATTTAAATCTGTCTAAACTGCAAGCTGAAGTTTTAACTTCCAGACTCAAAGGGTGGAATTTACTCCAAAAAGATGTAAGAATATGTAGTTATCGTAGCCGCCATAGTGTTTTCAAAGAATACTTCTCTGAAGAATATGGTGTTGTGTTTTGTAATAATATTTGTTCACTTATGGAAACTCTTGGGCATCAACACCGACCAGATGAGTGGCGATTGTTCATAGACTCCTCTAAAGTAAGTTTGAAGGCTGTGCTGCTACATATTGGCAGGACCTTCTAGATTAACGGACCTGACACTGCCATCTAAGTTGTACAAAAATGGCGTCGGCTGGTGGCGATGATTTCTGAGGTGTTTCCACACGCTGTTTTTCGTATTATTTTCTATGTCTTCGAGTTATTGTTTCTTATAATAATTCCTATGTAAGTTTGTCTTCATATTAGCAAAGCGAGTGTTTCAAAAGTTTTATTTGGGCAGTATAGGAACAGGAATAAATGTAATAACGTTTTGACTGTGCCGTGTGCTATCCACGTGTTCATGTTTATTGTGTTCCATCTAGGACTATGGCTACATTAGCCGTATAGTGTGGTTAATTTATCTGTTTGCAAGTACAATTTGTGTCACGATTACAGTGGTGAGAGGTTGTTGAAGAAAAACTGTTCCAGTAGTGTATATTAATGTTGCCATACTACAACCTAACCTCAAACACGACAATGCACCGTAACTGTTGCATTCCCGGATGCAAATTAAAAATCAGAAACTTTCAGTTAAAACAAAAGGTAAATTACAACATAAAGCTTCTAAATTCAGTATTTAATTACAATAAATTGCAGCGTTATGTGTATTAGTTGCCGGTGTGTATATAACATGGTGAATAGTGTGAATAGTGAAAGACAATAATTTCGAGTGAATTCAATTAGTGGCATCTGCAACACCAACAGTTTGTTTCATGTAAGTAGTATGCTGCTCATATTTGTACATTATCTTTTGTCTTTGTAATTTAAACGTGTAGCTGTAGTTTAGAAGAAATGTGTTATGTTGCTGCATGTAAAACTGTAGACTATAGCAAAGTTTGGTAAATATTTACAAAATCGTCCGCTCGAGAAAACGAATGAAGCATAGTGCAATGGATGCAGTTTTTATTGCTGATTACGATCTTGTAAGTTTTATTGTGCGCTCAAGCTTCGTGTTTTATTTATGAGAAAATTTCGTACGGTCGATGAAGTGGTTTTATTTCGCTTATGCGGCGGATATTTAGCTAATAAATGTGCATAAACGAGTGTAATATATGCTACAATGATTGATTAATGCATTTACGTTGAAATGATTGCATAAACACTACCCAAATTGTAAATATTTCGATAACAGGACCCTGTCACCCCACTCATATACAACACTAACCTAACTTAACACAATGTTGCTTTACAATACTGATTTAAGATTACGTATTTCATGTATTTCATTTACAGTGCTGTTTTACGGTTATTATTTTTAATATTTCATCTGCTTTTGTGGATTCCCCCTGTAAAATAAAGTGTCCTGAAGTGCTGAGTAATATGTTGTTGCAAACTGAGTAATCAAGTTCTCAGTAATAGTAAAAGCAAAATTTCACCCTAAAGGTTTTGAATTCAGTAGGTAGCTTTAGGTCATTCTAAATAGCAGCATTTGTATATCAGCCATCCAGTATAGTATGTTTTGTGTAGGTATATAACATTATGCACATTGTACAAATGTGAAAAACAGTGTAAACAATGATTAATAATTCTGAGTCAACTCACTGTCAACACTTCTGTTTTATTTAAGTAACATGCTGCTTGCAGTTTTGTCTATCTTCTTTGTAATTTGAGTGTGTAATGCAGTTACATAATGGCATGTAAACCTGTAGATTGCATGAATGATATTTGAGGTTATATATTTCATTGCCCATGGTTTATCGTTTAATATTAAATGTCATTCTTTTTTGTTTACTTGAGTTTATGTTTAAGACAGTGTTTTTGTGTGTAACACAGCCGATATTCACAAAATAGGCGTGTTATTACACAACATTTTTATTTTACTGCGTTGAAATCGTAGCCTGTAGACGAGTTGTTTATAAGTAGTTCCCACCACATAGGCCGCCATCTTGAATCACAGTGTCAGGTCCGGTATTTAGGAGGTCCTGATATTGGCAATGAACTTCCATCAATACCAGTAGCGCATGCCGCTATGAAAGAGACATATCAAAATATGAAACTAATTTTAGAGAAAATGCAATATGGAAAATATGGATGGAATATCTGTGGTGATTTAAAGGTCATTGCTTTATTGCTTGGTTTGCAACTTGGGTTCACCAAATTTTGCTGTTTTTTGTGCGAGTGGGACAGCAGAGATAAGAAGTCTCACTACGTTAGAAAGTCATGGCCAAAACGTGAATCTCTTCTCCCTGGCCAGAAAAATGTGGCATGTGTCCCTTTAGTGAATCCTGAAAAAATATTTTTACCTCCATTGCATATTAAGTTAGGAGTTATGAAAAATTTCGTCAAAGCTATGGATAAACTTTCTGATGCATTCTTGTACCTGAAATCGAAATTCCCCAAAGTCAGTGATGCTAAATTGAAAGAAGGAGTTTTTATAGGACCACAAATCCGATCATTAATGGTTGATGAACATTTCGAGGGACTGTTAAATCCACTGGAGAGAGCAGCCTGGCAGTCTTTCAAAAGTTTATGTTGCAATTTTCTTGGAAAACATAAAGCAGAAAACTATCGTGACATAGTGGCTGATCTTCTGCATTCTTATAAAGCTATGGGATGCAACATGTCTTTAAAAATTCACTTCTTGGACTCTCACTTGGACTTCTTCCCCGAAAACCTTGGAGCTGTCAGCGATGAACACGGTGAGCGTTTTCATCAGCAAATTTCTACGATAGAGAAGAGGTACCAAGGCAAGTGGAGTTCCAATATGCTGGCTGACTACTGTTGGACTAAAATGAGAGACGTTCCAGATGCAAAATATACCCGAAAATCACTATCTACCACTTTCTAGGTAAGTCAGAATCAGTAGTTTATAATTTTGAGTTAGATAGCTAGTTACGGATTTTTTAGAATATTATAAAAATTCAAATGAATATCACACAAAACTCCTGCCCGATGCGGACAAACTGTAATTATATTTGAATTCAGCACGGAAAATACTTTTAGAATCTGTTATTTTAATTCTTGTGAAAGAGAAAAAGTTAATTTTTGTAGACCAGTGTTATCACTTTCATGGCTTCTGTTGTACCAAGAGTTGCTGAGACAAGAGCCTGCCTCCCCCCCCCCCCCGCCCCCCCCCCACACACACACACACACACACAAACTAAAACACCTGCAATACGCAACAGCAGTCACACGTCACACATGATATCAGAGAACTGGCCAAGCTATCATTCATTGTCTTCAACGAGAAGTAGATAATCCCCCACCTATTCCTAGAAACCCAGATGTTGTTATCGGCTTACTCTCCAAATTCACATAGACATACATTTCTAAGAATGGTCAGAAATACGAGTTACATTCAAGCATTAGAAGATGCGGAAAAAGAAACCGGTCGTCTGGAATAGAAATATAAACACTCACATGATTTTCTCTACTCTTGTACCAACCATTCTTATAAACTCTTATTACTACATCTTCATGTTAGTTGAAATAAACACTTGCAGAAATTATGCTATTGTTTATTTCGTTGTACATACAAGGGGAATATGAGAATATAGTAGGCTTTGGGAGATAGTCAAATCTTTTAAAGCTTTCAAAATCCTTTCTCTTTGCACAGTTAACATATAAAAATTGAATATCGATGTTCCATTTGACACAAGTATATAGACATAACTTCTGTATTTTAGTAAAATATACGTTTTTGGTACAGTAAGATTTGGTGCATCTCTTACGATTTACCAGTTATGCAAAAGTCATCCAGAGTAAATGCGACTACAGGGGCTATAACCAGAAAATTCAAAATATAATTTCATTTGTCATACAAAATATCTCAAACATATGGCATTTTAATCAAAATCTTTAGAGCCATTTTCAAAAAATCAAAATTTTCCATGTAGAGGACCTTTTTCAAAAAAATTTTTTTTTGATGCTGGGGTCCTCAAAACGTTTCCGCTGAGCTCTCGAATTTTTGGGTGGAATACAAAACTTAGTCTACTTACTACGGTAGTAGAGAAGGTAAAAATGACAAGAAAATGACAAAAAACGTTTAGAAAGCAAAAATATGATTTTATAGGACTCTTAAAATCGCATAATTTTAATCACCATGAAAAAATCGTACTTTACTTATAACTTCCAAGGGAAAAAAACAACAAAGAAAAACTTATGACACAAACATCCGCCCCTGGTGATCAGAATACATCACATCAGATTTGTTGTGTGTGTTCAGAGAGCCCGCATACAAATATTTCCAGTGAAATCTGTATATCGAATTTTTCCGTTAATTACTTATACCTACGTACGAAGATAGCAGAGAATATAGCAGGTATATTCAGAGCACATTTTTACAGTCCAGGGCAGGATGTTGCACGTTGCCGATGAAGAGGAATTTCGACAGAGCACCTAGGCGATGGAATTCCGGGAACTCTTGTAACCGATTAGAAGAACGGAAGTTTTACATTAGAGCAACTATAAAGGCGGAAATTTCTCATTAAAATGCGACACATAATGGCGTTATTATCGGACATAGCTGTGGGCGAGAACATAAAGCAAGTACCTGCAGTAAAACCTTCCTCGCTCGCTCGATTAAAGCAAAACACACACTAACCAAGTTATACGGCTCTTTAAAATTAACTCCATAGTGACGTGCCAATGTTTGTTTATTGCCTACGTCAGTTTAGGACCTCGCCCTTTATGGGCGCAATGGTAACGCGTCTGCCTGTGGCGCGGAGGACACGGGTTCGAACCCGGTACCGGCGTGGGGATCTTTCCCCCCGCTAGGAGGCCTGGCACGGGGTGTACTCACCTCGTTATGTCCCTGAGGGGGCAAATGAGGAGCTACTTAATTGAAAAGTAGCGGTCGGGAGTGACCGGGGCGCTGACCATATCCCACCTGCAGTACTGGACCCCTCTCATGACGCCTGTGATGGGTGCAGGTGGGAAGGGCAGCGGTCGGGCAGTAAGTCTTGGCCTGGATGGGCTGTTGTGCCACGGGGTTTTGCCCTTGAAAGCAAGTATAAAAATCTACATATGTACCAAGCTGTTAAGTGCAGGACTTACATTCCGGAAGTCGCGGGATTGGAACGCGGTTTGCCTTTGTCGCTTTGGCCCCCGTTCAGGTGCCGTGGTGTGGGCGCTACGGACCATTAGCACTCGTGTAAGGGTTAAAAGTACGGGCCCTGAATACTAGTGCGATTCTCCAACGCAGTCATTGCTCTGCGCATCACGCGAACATCTGGTTTCTAACATATTGGCTCGCTGTCCGGGTAGAGAAGAAGTCTCCTGCGTGGAACTGCCACTTAGGGTCACTATTGCCACCACTAAGACGAATGTTAGGGTGCTTACTCAAATGTCAACAATCACATTTCCAACAAATCCCTTCTTTACATTTCCTTATCATCGTTCAACTGTGCTTTTAGTCTCGTGGTGTATGGTGGTGCCGTGCAGATACAGCACATATATGCACAAGACAAAGAATACTCGCCATGGACACTCGAAGCGTCGCTCGTTCCCTTGCTGGCGATGTCAGCGGAGGGACGGGTCATTGCACTTGGAAATGTTATGGACTTCCGCGCGTCTCTGTGGCACCCTGTGGATTCCTCACTTCATGCTTTCCTACAGAAGGGTGTTAGCCACAATCATCATCTCGACTGTGTGCTCTGCTGCATATTTCGTACAGAAAGGGTGTCACTTTTTAAGTTGTCACCACAAAATTGCTCGATTCATTTCAATAACATGGCACTTGTTGGATAACTCAATAGCTATCCCTCCTAAATCTGACAGAATTCGTTGACCCAAGTATTTCACTAAGTTGGTAAACTATAGGAAGAAGAACTTCCGGAAGTTAACAGTTGAGACCAAAAGAAGCTCCTGCATGCGTTCACGAGAGGTCAAGCGCGGAGTGATAGATATATGTCCGTCCTTTATGTGTGGATCCGAACTTTCCCCCCTTAGCGTTAGTACATCGGCCAAGTGTAGTCTCATTAAATAAATTGAAGGCAACTGCGTAAAAACCTTATAACACAAAGTCTATGATTAGTGCTGCCAACCTTGTTTGGGACTAATACTAATAATTTACTGATGGTCTAACGCCAAAAGGCTTGATTGTAAGTAAATATAATCAACTTTAGCCCGGAAGAAACCTCTAGTCTTAATAATCACTTTATTTCTATTGATCAATTTGAGATATCTTCTGAAGCGCAAACCGATCTAAAAACAGAATAAAGTAACTACAATATGATTGCCAACTTTAACATAGTTCCACCAAACCTCAAAGATGTACCTGAATACCTTAATTATGCGCCTCCAACTTTTCATACATATTACAGAACTCTATCTGATGAACGTAATGTTCATGAAAAAAGTCACTGACTGATCGAGTGTCTGAAGTAGTACAAAGAGGCCCATTACTTTCCAAGAGAAGCTTTTATTTATTTTTAATAAGTATTGATATAATAAAATAATTTAATTTATTTTTCGTTAATAATAATTAAAAATATATAGCCTAAGCATTATTATTATTATTATTATTATTATTATTATTATTATTATTATTATTATTATTATTATTATTATTATTATTATTATTATTATTATTATTATTATTGATTTTTTGTTGCTTTCTCATCAAGTTGTGCAGTCCACTGTTGGTACTTACCGTCACAGTATATTCACGACAAATCGGCTTGAAGGAATTGGTGCCACAAATAAGTAGCTTTCCTGGACCTGTACGGGCCAGAATTCGGATGTAATTCTGGCAGTTCTCCTGTAACAAGAAACGCAGTTGTTAACCATTTTTATACATCTGATACATCAACATTCAAGATATTCAAATGAACTTACAACAGATACCCACAAATCTGATGTGTTTCCCTCACATGACTTTCTCTACTCTTATACTAACCATTCTTACAAACTTTTGTTCCTATATCTTCTTCGTGTCAGTTGAGATAAACGTTTCCAGAAATTATCCTACTACATAATACTATGGGAATACAAAAGGCTTTGAGCGATAGTCAAATATTTTAAAGGTTTGAGATTCTGTTCTCTTTGCACGACTAAGATATCAAAAAATGAATAGCGATGTCCCACTGGACGAAAGTTAAACTCACACAAATAACAAGGAATACGTATCTCCAAAATGGTTCACTAAATATATGTTTATTTATTTGGGCGTTTGTACAGTAAGATTTGAATTATCTCTTACGGTTTACCAGTTATGTAAAAGTCAACAGTAAACAGGGCTACATAGGCTATAGCCGGAAAATCCAAAATATCATCCCCTTTATCATCAATATCATTAGAACCATTTTTGAAATGAACAAAATTTTTGAAAAATTTTCCACTTAAAGGGTAGTTTAGGGTGGAGTTTTCTTCAAAATCTTTTATCGCATCCTCAAAGGGCATTACACTTAAATACCAACTTTGGTTTTAACCGCTTTTTCGTTTTTCAGTTATGCTGTTCACATACATCGACACACACAGACACACGGCTTTTTTTTTAATGCTTTTTTTTTTGGGGGGGGGGATTCAGGGTGCCTCAAAACATAAATTTCCGGTAAAATCTCGAGATAAGCTTTTGGGTGGAATACAATAGTTCCTCTATTTACTATACGTAGTAGAGAAAGTGAAAATGTGTAAGTATTTCACAATTCGAACTAATAACACAGAATATTTTGGAAATGGTTAACGCCACTAAAATTATTCATATAAATTGTTTGCTTTAACGAGATCTTTATCTTTTATGTAGTAACGTTTTCTTATCTCTTACCTTTACCAACTATGCAAAATTCATTCAGAAAAATCCCTCACAGGCTAATCACAGATCATTCAAGATACACACTTCAACTCATGCAAGTGTCGTAAATATATGGGATTTTAATCACAATACTTAGGGCCATTTTTGAGAAAATAAAAAAGGCGAAAATGTTTATATGTAACCCGTAGTTTAGAGTGGAAGTGTATTTCTGAAAATCTTCGTGAGCCATCTTTCTAAGATTTGAACTTAAGATACCAAGTTTGCTATTTATCCGAATATTCGTGTATGTGTTCACAAATATACAAATCTAAAGTTTCAAATAATTCTTCAAGTAAAGCATAAAGGTTATGACATATATACTAGGACGTTTTACAGGAAATATTATATTTTACCCAGTGAACCGGGAAAAAAACAGATTTCCCGATGAAATAAGGCATGGACACCAAAATTATAGCTGCTCTTTTAAATGGAATCTATTTCAGCAGATATTACCTATAACCGATCTCGCGTAACACAAAGAACAAATATCTCTCGCTACTGACAGCGCGCGAAGAACATGCGTTTCCCCACCTGCAGCGCTATAGGCAAGTGTGGTATGGTTCCAGCATTCGGAGTCCAGAAGTGCAGGAGTAAGTTCAGTAAGATGGTAAAGGGGCACAGTACCTATCCGTTTAATACGGATTTACCCGTGTGGTTTGCAGGTGGGCCAACCAACATGACGGCTTTTTTGTTTGCTTTTTCGTAATTTTCGTCAGTCGCCAAAGTAAATATAAGCGAACATTTAATACGTGGACCCAAACTACCACCTAGCATCTCAAACAATAGTATAACTGAAAGTAGATGGTAATAATGAATCCTCTGCCATCTATCGACAAATAAAGAACGCATTTAGAATAATGCCATCTACACGGCACGTGAAGAAGCAGAGGTTCACTAAAGTCTAGCACAATGAACAATTGACATATCCCTATGGCGTATCTTTTGAAACATTCTCCATAAACGAGCATGTCGTTTCCACACTATTTTTCTGTATATTTTAATTTCATATAACTACAAAATAAATGTAACGCTTCATTGAAAACATGAACCTTATCAAAGAGCAGAGAGAAATACTTCCAGTGTTGCCAAAATTGTGAAAAAAACATGGGCGTCTAGTTCGGTTAATGAAATTTCGATTGGAGTTTGTTATTTCTGGTGTTCAACACAACTCTCTCATTTACAGCAACAATATCAAATTAAGTTTTGATTCAAGCCTTCCCCAATTCGCTATTCCTATTGCTTTGTCGATGCAATTCCCTTGTACAAACAAGGATAATAATGAAAATATTTGTTCTGTGTCTCTCGGGAGGAGCATGTTACTGAAGCAAAACTTGACATAAGAGTTCAAAGTTAAATAGGATCGGATCGGATCGGATCCGACGCAGCTGTATGGGGGTCACATACAAATTCTGCTGCTGCTTGCCTCACACACGTGAGACTCCCAGTGTAGTCAAATTCGTCCACCTTAAATTATCCTAACGCTTGTAACACTCAAAATCACGTGCAAACGGTCATTTATGGCACACATGCCATAAAATCTTAGTGTTGCACTCACATGACTTTCTCTACTCTTGTACTAACCATTCTTACAAACTCTTATTCCTATATCTTCTTCTTGTTACTTCAGATAAACATTTGTACAAATTATCTTATTGCTTATTGCCTTGTAGATGAAAGGGGAATATTAGAATACAGTAGACTGAGTGATAGTCAAATCTTTTAAAGGTTTGAAAATCCGTTCTCTTGCACGGCTAACATATAAAAAATGAATAACGGTGTTCCATTTGACGACAATTTGTTTTCCAAAACTCATACAAATAACAAGGAATATCTCGGAAATTGCTCTCTAGAAACAAATTTAATTGGACATAACTTGTGTATTTTAGCAAGATCTGGAGTCTTGCGTAGTAAGATTTGGTCTATCTCTTAAGGTTTACGAGTTATTCAAAACTCATCCAGAGTAAATTGCACTTCATGGCCTATAGCCAGAAAATTCAAAATATGCATTTCATTTGTCATAAAAATATCTTAAACATACAGCATTTTAATCAAAATCGTTAGAGCAATTTTCGACAAAATCAAAATTATCGAAAATGTTTTCCATGTAAAGGGTAGTTTAAGGTGCAGGAATTTTCTTCAAAATCTTAGTGATGCATCCTTAAAGTACATTAAATTTAAAGACCAAGTCTAGTTTTTAACCTAGTTTTCGTTTTTGGGTTTTACTGCCCACAGACACACACACACGGACCCATTCCTAATTTTTTTTATTCAGGGGACCTCAAAACCTATATTTCCATCGAAATTTTGGTTGGAATTCAATAGTTCCTGTACTTACTATACGTAGTAGAGAAAGTAACTAGTTCTGGACTTACTTCTCTGTTAAAACCAATGGAATCCTTAATCGCCTGTCTGTTTTACACTAATTGATAGCTTGAAGAGTGTGAAACAAAATGTATATTTCAACTTATTTCTCTTTTCAAATCACAGGATAAATGATCTCTTCCAGCATTCGCTTAGCGACCCGGGAAAACCCCGAAAAAACGCAATTGGAAGGACGGTCGGCACGGGAATCAAATCCACGACCTCACCGTTACCACAGTAGCTTACTTGTAGCAGGATAGCGTGAAGTCTAAACGCTGAAAATGTTGGCAGTGCTTAAAAGGCCTCAACTTAGTCAGTCTCCGAGGTGAATTAAGTTTGTTGCAGAACCGGAACCAAGTTATTTTCTCGTCAGAAATGTTGATTGCAGTAGCACCGGGCCATTGGGAAAGGGTAAAAATAAAATAAGAGGAAAGGAAATGAAATCCCTGAATTTAACAAATAATTGGAGTGGCAACAAGAGATGGAATAAGAAATGAAGCCGACAGAGATGAATAAAACATAAACATTACGCAATATAAATATGAGAGGGAAACATCTCAAAGAATCCGAAACAATTAAATATGCACAATTACTTTGAAATACGAGCTTCAGCGGTGATTGGAAAACCAGACAAAAAATAGAACAAAAATAGAATGCTTTGTAGTTATGAGAATAAACCACACGAAAGAAAAGAAAAATATGATGCGTTGCATACACATTATTTTCTCTATTCATTCTTCAAATTATTCTTAGGAAACCTTATTCAAATGAAATTGAGTTTTTAATAATGGACCTCTTTAGCTGCTGTGGTTCTCAACGTGAGATTCTTTGACGTGCAGCACATCTAATATATGGGACCACCAGCTTTACTTCCCTTCTGAAGGAAGTTATAGATTTTTACGACTGAAGAAAATCCATCTACCTCAGCCGGACATGAACTGCGGCCTTGGGAACTACAGACTAGCACAGGGATATCCAACATTCTCTCTTTGGAGAGCCTTACGTATTGGGTGTATAATGCTCGTTCCAATGCAGGACTGATCTAAGAGGGGAGGCAGGTGGCAGGGGAGGTGGTGGGAGGGAGGGAGAGGGGCGAAAGATGAAAAAATGGCTTTGTTCAATACTTAAACTGTGATAAATAAGTTCCAAATAAATAATATTACTCGCAAGTTTCGCGTTCTCATATATACGGACGAAGGAGGGCCATGATTCGTTCCTGTTGCAATGCATTCACTTTTTTCTTCTTTTTTATCCGGTTCGCGTTTACTTCTTTCGCTCCAACAAGAATGGCAATGGTGATTCCATGGAAGTTTGTAAGTCATACGTTGAATTTTCTGGGAACGTCCTCAGAAGAACTCTTCATTCTGGATGATTTTTGTATAAAATGTAAGAGACGGACAAAAGCTTACTAAATACAAATTGTGGGTCTGGTTAAAAAACAATTTATGTTAAAATACTTTGTTTTTCTTTTGAGTGAACTATTTACCACACTCTCTTATTTGTTTGAATTTGCCAATACTTCCCTGTAGTTTTTCAAATACAAATATCCATTTGTGGAAACTATAAATATTGCAAAACTCACATAAATAACAAGGAATATCTCCGAAATTGTTCACTACACAAAGAAATACATGTTTTAACATTTATATTTTGTACAGTAAGATTTTGTCTATCTCTTACAGTTTACCAGTTATGCAAAAGTCATCCAGGGTAAACAGGACTACGTGTGCTATAGGCAGAAAATTCAAAATATACATTTGCCCCCCCCCCCAAAAAAAAACCTCAAACATAAGGCATTTTCATCAAAATAGTTACAGCCATTTTTGAGAAAACCAAAATTTTAGAAACATTTTCCATGCAAAGAGTAGTTTGGATTGGAGGAATTTTCTTCAAAATCGTCGGGCCGTATGCTTAAAAGATACGAAACGTAAATACCAACTTTGGCTCTTAACAGACTTTTCGTTTTTATTTATGCTGTCCACAGACTCACACGGAGTTTTTCTAAATTTTTTTTTTTTTTTAAATTCAGGTGGAATCAAAACATATACGAGTATTTCCGGTGAAATGTCAACATAGAATGTTGGGTGGATTACAATACAACCTCTAGTTAGTAGAGAAAGTGATAGGGTAGTGCAAAGAGAATGCCATGTGAATGTATCACCAGCTGCTGGGAAGTGTTCGTTGATTCCATTACAACATGGTCTCAAGCAGGTTCTAGCATGACCCAGTTTCACAGAAACATGAATCAAAAGCAATATGTAATTTTGGTGCCGGAAATCAAACTGAAGTCCCCAAGTGAAGCCCCAGTAAAAGTTCATTTCAACTCTACTCGAAACATAAACACACACTGTTGGGTGTTTTTAAGCGGCGCGAGTTTCATTAATTTACTGCAGCTCCAAACGACGAAGGGTAGCAGTAGATTAGAGTGTTTTATCAAAGCCATGCACAGTGTTTGTTCGATGTTTACTAAAAGGCTTTTCAAACAAAAAAGAGGAGAAGCAAAGAAGATGATAACGAAAAAGATTATGATGATGGTGATACCTCTGCAATCTTTCATCTCAACTTGAAAGCAAAACAGAATGAAATGGAAGATGTCCTTTGTGCCGCGCAATTCTCCTAATTGACACAATGGGAGAAGAGAGAAAGAGAGGAGGGATACGTTTAATATTAATTTCTTAAGGCTATGGCACAAAACTCGCAATATGAAGAAGGCGATGTCCAAATTCACTAAACCGGAAATAATTGTAAGATGTATGATATACCAGGTGGCTCATAGCCCCGGCTAGAAAGCAGCATAGGCAACCATTCAAACAGGAGCAAACTGATGCGACATTTCCACTAGTAGAGAGGGACCTCAAAACCTCTTTTATGCTCGACCATACCCAAATTTACTAATTATAAGTAGAGAGAGGATAAACAAAACAAAACAAAACAAAAGGGCAGGGCTGTGTAAGAAGCCCTAGTCCATTTACATCAGTTCATTGCGTCATCTATTCGTTCCTCAAAAACATTGTAGTGAACAATAGTACATTTTTAAATTGTTCAAAAGTAAAACTTATCATCTAAACAATGTTTATACAGCGAGAAACTTCTCTCAACGTCACATGATGTAACGGGAGCAAACGTAAGATATTTTGCATTGTGTTCGTCATACGTAGATGACATTTTGTCTAGCTGTTATAAACCAATTTTTATATGAACCATTGTAGCGTAGCCAGGATTATTACATGATTTTACATGATCTATTTTGCACATGTCTTAAAAAAACTCTGATTGAAGTGACAAATGGTTGTGTTCTTTATTCTTTGATGCTGCAACAAGTGCTTTATGTTTTTGGTACTACAATGTTGCTTCAACAATTTCCGTTTCTCCTTGGAATCTCTGATTTGTGAATAACATAACTTACAGTGTATCGTATCGCCATTCAATACGAAATTAGGAAACTCGCGTCTCGTTGCGAGGAGACAGGGTTCAAACATTCAATTTTTTTCCTATGTGTTAAAAAAGATGTGATGTGTTGTAATCAAATGCCTTTCTCTACTCACTCTTGAACTACTCTTACAAACACCTTTTCCTCTATCTAATTCATCTTAATTGAGATAAACATTAATAGAAATTATCTTAATGTTAATTTTCTTGTCTGTGAAGGGAAATATGGGAATATAGTAAACTAAGTGACAGTCAAATGCTTTAAAGCTGTTCGCTATGTGATGGCTTTGAAATTCTGTTCCACCTACATGACCAACACAAAAAGGAAAAGAAGCAGACTTTCTATTTGAATGCATACCAATGAGAAGGAATATTTCGAAAATGGTTAACTCCAGCGAAAAATGCAGATACTTGATATAAATTATGTACTGCAACCGGATATATACTTTTTGTGTAGAAGGATTTTCTCTATCTCTTACGGCTACAGATATACAAAGGTTATTCAGAATGAATAGGACTTCTGAGGACAATCCGAAAATATTCCAGACGTACACTTTAGTTGTAATAAAAAGATATCAAACATACGATGACATCTACTTACAATGACTTGCAATCTTTACAGTCTTTCAATAATTACAATATTCACAGTCATTTAACCACTGCAATCTACACAGTCATTCAACAATTACAATCTTTAGAGTAATTCAACAATTACACTGTTTACAGTCCTTCAATAATAGCAATGTTTACAGTCTTTCAACAATTGCAATTTTTACAGTATTTCAACAATTGCAATCTACACATTGTTTCAGCACTTGCAGTGTTCTATTCGCAGTGCGATGCACCGCCAGCAATATTATTTGTGCTTGAGAGCTGAATTTAGTAACATTTAGTGAGTCAGGTGAAACTGTTTGCTGAGTACAGTGGTAAATTAGCCCAATGAAGCCTAAAACATAAATAAAACTGCAATGTTTATAATAACCCATCTCAAATACTCTTATACAGATTTCCTTGCTCCAATTCCTGACAAGCATTTTTTTCATTATTATTCTTTTAGTGCTTTTTTCTACCAATTAAAAATAATTACGAAAAGCACCTACCTCACTTTTTTACTACACAAAGGATTGAAGGACCAAAAGAACATTGCTGCTGTTTAAATACGAAAAACAATTCGGAGGCACCTAATCCGCTTTAGATTGCAGAGTCGTAACTTGTTGGAAAAACTCAGGGAAAACTACGCAAAATATTAAAAATGAATAACGCAATTAGTACCTTAGCTCTAAGCCCCGAGATTTTTTGTTCCATTTTTTCTGGCCTCTCGCCACACGAAATAGTCAGCTAATTAGTACAGTGCTTAATTATCGCAGCTGCAGCTGCCTTCCAGTTCAACTTTTAATATACGATCGTATAGGCAAGATTTATATTATATAATCGTTCACCACATATTTAAATAATAGCTAAAGATAAGTCTCTATAGTGGAAACTTTCGTACCTTCTACTTTTCCTGCAAGTATTTGACACCGAGGCTCAACCCAAATACATGTTTCGAGGTCCCCTGATAAAAAACCTGTTGCATTACTTTCTCTACTACGTATAGTAAGTAGAGGAAGTACTGTGTTCCACCCACAAATTCGATGTTGAGATTTCACGGGAACTATATGTTTTGAGGCCTCATGAATGAAAAAAAGCGTTTTCAGAAAAAGGTCCGAATGTATGTGAGTGTGTCTGTGAACAACATTGATGAAACACGAAAAGTCGGTTAAAAAACAAAATTAGTATTTAATTTTAATATATTTTAAAGATGCGAAAAGAAGAAAATTCTCCAACCCTAAACAACCCTTTACATGGAGTATTTTCCGAAAATTTGTATTAAAGTGCCATAAGTTTGAGATACTTTTATGGCAAACGAAACGTATATTTTGAATTTTATAGCCATAGACCTTTTAGTGCTGTTAACTGTATGGCACCTTCTCTTGTACAAAAATGTCTCCGTGTGTACAGGGCATGTTTAGTAACTTGAACCTTACGGAGGAAAGCACACTTTTGCTATCTAAGAGGAATCCGCCATTTTTTATGCCCGTCAGTGTACATCACACAGTTTGCAGAATGTTCCCAAGAGCAGTTAGTCTTCCTAGGAGAGGAAAAACATTTGAGCATCGTAATAGAAGACGAGATGCTGAGAACTAACTTCTCTGCAGCTCCTTTCAAACTTGATCCTAATTTCGAGAGTAATCCCTTTGCGCTATTTCTCTCCGACTTGTTCGATGTCAGCATAAGGAGCTCCTTCGCGGTATTTGCAACTGACTTAGCTGCAATTATGTGGCTATGGTTACCAATCGGCTTTACCATCAGGCACAATTGGTTAATACCTACAAGAGTCGCAACAGCCAACTTTCCTGCCTCGTATATCAATAGCGAGAAAAACATCTGCCTTGCTCTACCTCTATTGCGTTCTCTCGTACCTACGTACTTTCAAAACAGGAAACATTGTTTTCTTCCATTCGAGACCTCACTGTTTATGAAACCCCTCAACACACACAAAAAAATACCATTTTTAAAGAAATATCGGTGCATGTAGTCTGTAAACAGCATTGCGGCCCGTAGCTCAGTAGGTAGAGCACCAGCCTGCTCAGCGAGAGGTTCCGGGTTCGACGCCCGACTGATAGCTGAACATTTTTCTCTAGCCAACACGATTCCCTATTCTACCCAGTCTAGAAGTTTGAATGAGAGTGTGAATGTGAATTTATAAAGAAACCAAAGAGCTCAAACCCACTGTATACGAGTTAACACATTTCCTATTGACAATATGTTCCAAGGGAAACATCAACAATATGACCAAAGGGGGTCGGGGGTATAAGGAAAAGAAAAAAAAAGGAAAAAAAAAAAAAAAAAAAAGCAAAAACGAAAAGGCCGTTAGACACCAAACTTTCAAGGCTAGACAAATATTAAGAAAATCTCCCCACCCCAAACTACCCTTTAAATAGAAATATTCAAATGTTTGCTGCATCTAATAACAATTTTTTTTTCTCGAAAAGTTTAAGGGTGCACCGGAGTGAAAAAGGGTAATTTTCTCAAGTATTTGGGTTACAGGCTACCTTTTTTGTACAGGCATTCCCACCATTTCTAAAAAAAATTATGTACCAAAATTCATTCCAATATCTAATCACATTCTTGATATATTAATTTATTTGTATCAATTTTATTGGGTATAACCAAAATCTCCTCCAACAGATGTTGAACTACAAAGTTGATTTTTTACAATTATATCTCTTATTGCCTTTGTGACAAATAAAATTAAAGGAGGGACATTTTCATATAATAGTTTTTCTCAAGAAATTAATACCATAGAGTGTGAAAATGTCATAAAACAGCTTATTATTATATTAATTATTTTTTAAACTATATTGAATATCAAAATTCCAAACCGACATTTTAGTACTCATTCTGAGCTATACATATATTTTTAGATCTCTGGTCAGATTTTCGTGGGAGAAGATAGATTTTGAAATGAGAAACTACCAAAAAATTGTTTCCGAGAAAAATTGAAGTCGAAATGTAAGGTGTGGGCATGTCCATTTAAAAGGCAGAGGCGCACCACTTTAAAAATGGTATCCAAAACATGTGTTCCCCCCCTCCTTAGGAGACTAAAATTTCGCAGAAATATTGTTTAAGGTATGGTGCATTTTTGCAATAAAATCCAAACTTTTTTTTTGACCAAACAGACTAAAATACCACTTCAGTGTTCCCTTAAGCTGTACCTATCTCTTTAACATTACATTGTGATGATGCAACCCTATTCAACTTCGCAATTAAATATGTAAGCAATAATTTTGAAATATTAATATGTACCAATAAGAACTTAGTTTTAGAAATTCAACATAGCTGTGTTGTTGCATGCTCAAATTGAAATTTTCAAATAAATCATAGTTATAATGTTCTGCAAAATCTGATGTTATGTTTACAAGACTTTCTCTACTCTTGGATTAAATATGTTTACAAACTCTTATTCTTCTATCTACTTCAGTAATCTTTTAAAGCTGGTCGCTATATGAAGGCTCTTTCTCCTTGCGCGACCAAGACACGAAAAAGTGAAGAACGATCTTCATTTGAAAAAAAGTTTAAGTATTACAAAATTCACGCATATAACAGGAATGTTACACTGCACAAAAAATGCATTCAGACATAACCTGTGTGTTTTAACGAGACATAAGCTTTGGTCTATCTCTTACCGTTTACTAGGACTATATAAGCTATAGCCAGAAAATTTAAAATATAGATGCCTTTGCTATAAAAATGCCTTAAACACATGGCGTTTTAATCAAAATCATTAGCCATTTTGAGAAAATCAAAATTGTGAATGCAAGAGGTAGTTTAGGATTTAGAAATGTGCTTCAAAGTCCTCGTGTCGCATCCTTGAAAGGTAGCTACTTAGATGCCTAACAACTTTGGTTTTAATCGACTTTTCGTTTTTGAGTTATCTATTCACACACAGGAGCGCGTGCAAATCTTTTCTAAAGATGCTTTTTTATTCAGGAGACCTTAAAACATGTATTTCCGGTGAAACCTCGATATCGAAATTTTAGGTCGAATGCAATGCTTCCCCTACTATAGGTAAGTGTAAAGAAAGTCAAAATTATGTTTGAGGTGTTTACACCTTTACCCCCGGGAGGTGTTTAATCCATATTCCCTTATCGATAAGAAAGTGTTCTGTCCATTATGTAAACTAATTTACAGAGTGGAGTGTCTTAGTCTAAGTTTTCAAGTGGGAATTACTTGGCGTAATAGGAAGCAAGAACATAAACAAAAAGGAAACTGGGATAAACAACAAAAATAAATGACCCGTGAAGTAATTGCGAGGATAGAAGGAGAAGGAGGTGTGACTCTCTCTCTCTCTCTCAAGTCGGATTAGCAGGAGTTGCGCTAATTAAAGAGTCGCGAACACTGATTATATTCTTTACCCAGGGAACCGTGTCAAGAAGTGGCAACTTCACTTGTGCTCCATTTAGAGACTGCAGAGTTACACTCACATGACTCTCCCTACTCTTTCTTGTGCACAAAACAAGTTCAGTAAACTGCAGTGTTTGGGAACAACTAAGTTTGTGATCGTGTTACGCGGTCTCGCAAGGGATGACAGATGATTACTAACCAATCAGCTCCTAACATTTGCAATACGGGACTTGAGGCGTGTTTTTTATTTGTCTTTTTATTTCGTGGTTTAACGACGCTGTCAATTGCCAGAATCACATCCGCGTCGCCGGTGCGCCGGAATTTTGTCCCGCAGTTCTTTTACATGCCAGTAAATCTACTGACATGGAGCTGTCATTTTTAAGCACACTTAAAAACCATTGATCTGGGCCAGATTTGAACCCGCGACCTTGGGATCAGCAGGCCAGCGTCTAACCAACTGAGCCACCCAGACTGCTTGAGGCGTGGTGCTGTAACGAGGACAAGGAAAGGTAGATACACTTGGCCACGTAGAAAAGTCACGTTTTAATTATCTTTAAATTTATCTCCAAATTCTTATTGACTTACGGAAAATGCTGGAAATGTTATGTTGCTTGAAATGAGCAGCATTTATTGAGGTAAACGGTTGTATGTTACAAGAAAAGCTTTAACTTTGTCCTTAAAATCACAAATAGGTGTAAAGCTTCACAATAAACATAGTGCAATATTACATTGAATTTCAGTGAGTCCAATTAATTAAACATTTGTTTATACAGTGTGACGCAATGCATTGCGCATAGCAAGGGACGGTCAAGCTGCCTCAGGCGATAGACCGGGTCGGTGAGCGGCAAAGGTGTTCAGGCTCATTCACACAACTTCGTGTGTACGTGACCACCAACAATACAGCGGCTACACAAGAGGTTTTTCCAGAGGTTTAGAGAAACATCTGAGGTGAATGGAAATCGAGAAAAGTCCATGTGACGTCTATATAAGGAAGCCAGGAACCAGCAGTGAGGAGTGAGTTTACAGTTACAGAGAGCTGTGCGTGTGTGTCGCGAAAGATACGTCGGTCGTCGTAAAGGAGATTCTAATGGGCGTCGAGTGATTGCATTGTCTTGTTAGCATATTAGAGAGAGAGAGAGAAAGTGAAGAAAGACATTAAAAGGACTGAGTCAAGGTTACGGGAAGTAAAACTTGAGTAGTGAGAACATGAAAGACTGTACACTGCGTTAAAGAGGAGAAGGAAACTGAGTATTTGTGATAACGTTTTAGAGGACAAAGTGATAGAAAAGTAATTGGACTGATTTTGCCAATTTGTTATATTGGTTGAATTGCCGTTTTGTCACAGTATCTTTCAGTTTTGCACCTGAAGGTAAAGGTGGTGTTGACGCTATGGGGTGATATAATCGATAAGTTTCAGAGCGGTAGGTAGGTCGGTCTATAGCGGTTTTCTGAGTAATGACACCGTTTAATCTGTGACCGCTGGTATTTCGCGGACGGCCAAGCAAACATCAGCTGGGCCTGCACTTCATCTCCGTCGTCCGCAACGGATGTCGCGGACCCGGCCGGCTCCTAAATGTTTTATGAGCTGCTCCGTCGCTTGCTTGCTACTACTGCTGATTAAATTAAATGAAAGAGGTAGATGATAAACCGCCTCCCGACCACCGCGGGATCTGGCGCCCGCCTTTCTATTCATTTATTTCCCTTGGTGAAGTAGCAGGCCGAGCACCAAACTTCTTGTACTAACTCCTCCCTCTTACAAAAGACCCCCAATTACAAAAAACGTTACAAATGTTCCACGCATTAGGATAATATCCACGCTGTTAGGGAAACCTCGACCATTAGCAGCGCCACAATTCTTATTTAAAGCTATACTAATATTGTAAACATACAAAACGTGTATATGTATGAAGGATAAGCTAAATTCTGTGCTGGATTCATCTGATTTTCTCTACTCACTCTAGTATAAACTATCCTTATATGCCTCAATCTTCTACTTAATGTTAATCAAGATGAACATTCGTAGAAATGTTTTTATGATATATTTCTTTTTAAATACTGTAGCAAAATGTCAATTCAACGGACCCCACTTCTGACACCAGTGTGACAAAATCAGTCCCGTTACTTTTTCCCCCACTTTATTTTCCTCCAAACTTTTGCACAAACTCATTGTTCTCTTCTAGTGACGTTAACACGGTCTAGTGTCTTTCGTGATATTACAATTCACAATTGGTTCTCTTGTCGTAGCCTTGACTCAGACCTTTCATTGTCTTTCTTCGCTCCGACGCGACCAATCTTTCACAGCTGTCGCACTCACTGATGCTATTTGACTTATATCCGTAGCTCTGTTTGCGGTTTCCTCGCCTCTTTATACATCCGTGATAACGTCACATGGACCTTTCTCGACTTCCACAAATACGCCGGCGATGATGTAGCCAGACCTTTCTCGAACGCTCTGGAAACCCTTTGTGTGATCGCTTGATTGTTGTTACTTATGTGGTGTGGGAATGCTTGACCTTGCGCCTTGGTATGTGGTGTGAAGTAGCTTGGCCCGGACAGTTCTTTATTGTGCACCGTGGCCAGTGTGTCATAATATAATGGATATAAATTGAAATTGCGTGTATAATTATGAACACTCTTTAACTGCTACGGTTCTTAGCCTCACATTCTGTATTAGGCGTGAAAAACCATTTAGATAATTTTACTAAGATTGATCTGTGATTGTATTTGAAGATTAATGTCGAGTACTGACATAATGCAATTACATATTTTTACATTCTACTATATTGGCTATACTGTTGGCCTGTGCGCAAACAGAGGATTTTCACTTCAGCTTCAACCTGAAGGAATTAACAACTAGAAAGTAAAACTAAAACTGTCATTTCAGAGAAAATTAGGCGCTAATGATCTAACTACCACATTGCCATTTGTCTGCTAGTTCCAGATTCCCATTCACTGCAAATTAACACAGCTGTTTTGAGGTTAAGGCTTCACTTGTGTCTATAACATGCTGAGTGTGATGTCCAATATGTTGCAATAACAATTGTCACTAACGGACTCATTTAAAACATCTCATTGTATTTATAATGTATCATTGTATTTATAAACTGATGAGAAGTTATTATTCATTCTGAGTCTAAAATGTTTGCATCTTCAACCTTCCCTAGCATGAAAACCATTGATTGATTCATTAGATATGCTATTAAGTAGCATTTTATGTCATTTTGCTGTATAAGGTGTAGGGAAAAGTTGTCTAAGGGTACCGATGCTTATTAGCGGTTCAGATACTGCGCTGTTGGTGGAACTGTCTATAATACGAGGGGCGTCTCAAAAGTAAGTTGCACTATTTTGTTAAAAAATAAATTAAAAAAAAAGTTTAAATATTTGAAAAAGGATATATTTTGAAAGCTACAATCAGTACCTATTTTTCCACATAATTTCCTTGAACCTCAATACATTTTTTATACCGTGGTAACGGTTTTTTTAACCCAATGTCACACAACTCTCCCGCCAAACTGGATAGTCATCTTTCCACTTCTTGTTTCAGTTCCTCATCATTTAGGAAGCGCCTTCCTCCAAGATGTTGCTGCAGATGGTAATCACTCGGTGCAAGGTCAGGTGCACTAGATGGATGACCGAAAACATTCCATTGAAACTGCTCAAAAGGGCTTGAGTTTCACGAGCAGCGTGCGGGCGCGTGTTATCGTGGACCAGAAAAACTGTTTTGCTCAACTTTCCCCTCCTTTTGTTTTGTATGGCTCTTTTGAATTTTCTCAGCACAATAGCGAGCAGCTGTCATCGTGGTCCCATGGAGCAGGTAATCGATTAACAGTACTCCCTTCGAATCCCAGAATATCGTTGTGATGACCTTGCCAGCCGATGCAACCATTTTTGCCTTTTTGTGGAGTTGCCTCAACCATTCGTTTCCACAACTTGCACACACTTTCGATAGACGCAGACCTTTAGAAATAATCCTGTGAAGTGATGCACTGCATAAAGCTAGTACAATACAAGTGAACGCACGGTCCTGTGGAACCATCGTCATCTTGAAGATGTTTGAGGAGCAGCTAGGAACATGAGATATATTTCTTCTGAATACAAGTGAAATTTTCGTTTAAAACTGTCAAGTATTATACAAATACATATCAATTATAGTATATAATATTAATTCTGGGACCTACTAGCGGCTTCAAATTTAAGATTTGACGACTTTTGGGTAACACTAGTTGGTAACTCTGATATCTGAATCACACATAAACATGACAGCACGTTCCTCCAACTCGTCTTCTGCCCTACTCCGGACAAACAGTACTTATGAGGAAAGGTGTAATCTATACATACGTATACAATAGAAATCACTTTTCTTTGAGGCGCAATCACGCAAAAACTACTTGAACGTATCGATATGGGGCTGTGACCATTTGAGCGGAAACGTTCATAGGGAAAGTATTACATTTCATCTAAAAATCGATATTGAAATTTCACCGGAAATGTTTTGAGGCCTTCTTAAAAAAGCATTTTGTAGAAAAAAGGGTGCGCGCGCGCGCGCGCGTGTGTGTGTGAAGAACATAACTCAAAACGCCGTATAAAAGCCAAAATTGGTATTTGAGTTAACATATTTTAAGGATACGATACGAAGACTTCGAAGAAACTTCCTCTACCCTAATCTACATCTTACATGGGAAATTTTTCGAAAATGTTGATTTTCTCGAAAATGGCTCCAACGATTTTGATTAAAATGTCATGAGTAAGATATTTGTATGGCAAACAAAATGTATATTTTGAATTTTCTGATTATTACAGTCCACGTAGTTCAGTTTACTCTGGATGACTTTTGCATAACTAGTAAAGCGTAAGAGATAGACCAAATCTTAGTGTACGAGAAACGTAGCTCTCGTTAAAACACACAATTAATGTCCCAATGACTTTTTTTTTTTTTTTTTTTTTTTTGAGTGAACCATTTCGTAGATGGCAACTTCGGGCCGTGTGACGTATTTAAACGAAGAGCCAGCTTGTATGTTCGTGTGACGTCAGGCGAGAGCAGTGTATTGCTATGCTGCCTAGATCAGCGGCGCTACTTTCACGAAACTGAATGAATATGAAGAATGTTATTTGGGCATGTTTACAACATGCCCGGGCTGTTTAGGGACAACCCTCTTCAGCCTAGTCTAAGGGTTTTTATTTGTTGTTTGAGGGATCTTAACGGCGTTAGTGCGAATTTTGTTTTTATTTTGTGTTTTTGTTGACGTTGTGTAGTGTGGTGTGTAGTGGTTTTGTGTTTGTATTCAGTTCCCCGTGTTTCACACCAGTTTGAGACCAGGCTTCAAGATTTAGAAACATTGTCAACTACGTTTCAGATCTTTTACCGACCCCGTATTCCTTGGATGTTAACAATGTTTCTAGCAGGTAGCAAGTTGAATTGATAAATTTATAGTGCGACGATTTGCTGAAGGACAAATATAAACACAAGGAAGACTTGGCTGATTTTTATAAGAATGTTCCTCAAACCAGATTTCTGAGGTTGTATACCCTTGTTGCACGGGCATTATGTATGTTTGGTTCTACGTATGTGTGCGAACAATTCCTTTCTGTTATGAAACTTTCCAAGTCAAAATCCCGAAGCATATTGTCAGATCACAATCTTACATGCAGTTTTCGGTTACAAATGTGCCGTACATTACGCCCTAACATTGACAAACTAGTTAAAGAAAAGCGAAACGGCCAATGTCGGAAAATGTCCACCTAATTGTTCTGTATAGCTCTCCTCTAGCTCAGGCAAAATAGTTATAATTTCTGTTCTATTTGCGTTATAACATGACTGTTCACATAAACTAGAATTCATATATATGGCATAAAGCCGAAATGTAATTATTTATAATCTGTGACTATTCCGTAATTGAAACAGTCAGCTTTAAAATTACGATGCCCCGCACGCCTTTCTTCTTCCCCGCTGTGACGTCACACGTTCTACTGGCCGTCGGTGGGAGCATGTGAGCTGAGTTAGCTGACGTCACAGTAGCGATACCCGTCTTCGCCTGTCGTAGATATTCCTTGCATACATTTGTGTGACTTTTGCAATACCTATACTTTCCAGAAACGGAAGATTGTTATTAATTTTCATATCTTAGCGGTGTAAAGAGAAAGGAATTTCAAATTTTTAAAACATTTGACTATCGTTCAAAGCCCACTGCATTCCCATATTCCCCTTGTATCTACAAGGAAATAAGCAATAATTTCTACAAATATTTATGTCAACATGAAGTGGATAGAGGAATAGGAGTTTGTAAGAATGGTTAGTACTAGAGTAGAGAAAGTCATGTGAGTGCAACACACACACTTTTTTTAACGGTAGAGCAAACACTTGTGGATACATGAGAAAGGTGATTGAATGCAGTAACAGAATGTGTTGAAAGGTAAATGAACTGAAGAGGGGAAGAGTGAATGTTACGGTTCAGTGAAGCGTCACCATTGCTGTTGTCAGCTGGCGGGGAAGGGTAGGGAAGGGGGGAAACTAACGACTATCGGTCAGAGAATGGCCCTCTCTTGTATTCGTGCATTTTGTTGAATGCGACCTAATGAATTGTTGGATGACTGACCGCCCTTGATACGAATTATGGAGAAAACTGGATGATTACTCATTCTTTGTGTCGCATGGGATCCCCTCGATGGTCACGAACAAGAGTACAATTCACCAGGAGGTTTCATCAAATGTTTACAGTTCATGAACAGGTTAGCAAAAAACTACACTCTTGGAACAATGCCAATCCATACAAAACAGAAAACTGCTGGGTTTGTTATAATTGCCATAGCTTTCAATTGTTTCTGTCCCAACTGAGTGTCAGCATGCTTGCCAATTTTATCTAGCACAGGAAGTGCTGTATTCCTCCCAAAGCTGGAAATGTCACTGGAAATGCACGTTTTGACGCCTGCAGCCGTATGTGTGTGTCTGTGAACAGTATAACTCAAAAACAAAATCCTGATACAACAAAAAAAGAAAAGAAAAATCGGTAAGCAATTACAACGCCAGGTATTTCAGGAAGTAACAAAGAAACACAAGGCTATTGGACAACATCAGATGGTGGTGCCACTGCTTATTGAATGACCTATGATTTGATACACCCTGTACAGCTCACGAAGCGAATGCATCTGTCTGTAACATATTGAGGGGAGCGCTACCATTAACAGGTATAAATCTTGGCGACAGCCTCAGGAAGTCCCGCAGGTGAATATATTATGATACCTGTTTACAAGCACTGCCGCGATAGTGTTCCCATTAGCTTAATAAGACTGCAAAATTCGCTGGCATTATAATATTTGTTTTAATGAGCAAAACTGCCCGAAGCTGCACTCCGAATGGAATGGCAGAATCATAATACAAGTGAACAGAGCTTTTGTCTTTTGCCTGCTGAATTTCCTTATCATTTGTTGACTATCAAATTTAGCCTTTAAATTCGTATTTGAAATAAAGGTATAGCTTATGTCTGCTCCGGAAATTTTTTATTAATGAACAGCAATTACTATAATTATTACTATTATTATTGCTATTATTACTATTATCAAAATTACGATGTCGAGATTTCACAGGAAATATACGTTTTGAGGCACCTTGAATAAAAAAACATTTTTAGTGTGCCTGTGTGTGTGTGTGTGTGTGTGTGTGTGTGTGTGTGTGTGTGTGTGTGTGTGTGTGTGTGTGTGTGTGTATCAGTCTGTGAACAGCATAACTCAAAAACGAAAAGTCTTCCTGTGAAATCTTAACATCGAATTTTGGGTGGAACACATTACTTCCTCTACTTATTATACGTAGTAGAGAAAGTAAAATCATGTTGATAAAAGTTCTGTGTCTGAACAGCACAACTCAAAACAGAAAAGTCGCTTGAATACCAAACTGGCTATTTACAGTTGGGAAATTTCAAGGATGCAAGAAATATATTTTCAAGAAAATCTGCTCTAAGGGACCAGTTACATTTATAATGTTTCGACACTTTTGATTAAAATGTCATAATTTCAAGATATTTTCATAACAAATGGAATGTATATCTTGAATTTTCTGGGAATAGTCTGATAAGGAATTGTTTCCAATACTGGATAATTATGCAGCATGTCTTTCATTTGGGGCATGAGTGAATGAGTCTATATCACCAAGAAATACATAGCTTTGTATTCTAAATTATTGCTGTACAAAACTGTTTCGAAAACTATGCACTCTTTAGAATTTATTTTATGCCACACTGGTTTAGTCAGTAAATCGTATTTCATCTAACAATAATTTATGAGAGCACTCGCAACCCGGTAAATGACCATGCATGTGTATGGCTGTAAATCCTATATAAAATATTATAAATATAGGGACGCAATGCGAAGTTTCCCCGTACGCGTGCATATAATAATACATTAGTAAAAATGGCTTACTTGTAACTAAATCATTCTCTTGTTTTTATGCAACACCAATATTTCATATTACCCTATAACAGAAATATTTACGACTAGATGGCTGCCAGGCGTATTACGGGTATTTTTTTGAACTCGAATTATGGTATAAGTAATTTCATTTACCTATTCTAGTTCTTTATGAAACTATTGTCCCATGATTTCTATGATTTTACGACCATTTTATACATAGAGGCGTTAGGTTATCATACACGAACTATTACCTAATCATTCTTTTGTTTTGTACACATTATCAGTACGTCATTCTTTTATTCAGTGTCGCCAACTGCATCTCATAAATCGCTAAAAAAAAAACACTTTATTACACATTGCAATCGGTTAATAATCAAAATAGCACTACTTTCCAATTTGACAGCTGTGTTTTAACAATGTTTTTTTAAAATAATTAATGCACTTTTCCAGAAAAAAGGTTATATGTTAATGTTAACAATAAAGTGAGATGTGTTTGAGATTGCAAACTGGTTTTCTGTTATAATAAGAGAAGATCGAAATACACGTAATTCTAGCGTTTCGTTTTGCGCACTTGCATTTCTGAACTTATAATTTTACTTATTAAGAGTAGTATGTTTTCAGGTTGACTTGAACATTTGAGTAAACGTGACGCAGAGCGCAGGGAACTGTGATAAACAACATTGTTTCGGAATTCAGTTCGAATGCTTTCTGTAAGACCAATGCCCTCACATTAGCTAGAGCAGTAGGTCACGCATTGAGGTGGAATTAAAACGAATACTCCATGCTAACAGGCGTTGTTGATTTAGTGGCAAAATTATGACAATGAAGAAAATCCCTGGTAATAAAGTATGTGATGTCTTTGTGGAAAAGTTGTTAGACGAAGAGAAAGTGCAACACATGGAAAATAGATACATATCAAAATATCATCAGAGGCAGGTATTTATGGAGATCGCGATACATGTATGATACGCTACTGTTTCTTATAAATATCCATGAATTAGCGGTTTCTAAAGCTCATTTAGAATAAAATAATCGCGATAAATCATGAGCTGGGACCGCAATAACGAATTGCATAGCATACAATATTAATCATCATCAATCAACATCAATTATTTATTTCTTTGTAGCTGAATTTTTACAAGAAAACTCTAAGAGTTCCAACAATTGGGAGGGCTGACTTTGCCTGCGGTCCGCTTTGTTATGTCAGTACCGGTTCTATTGTTTGGGACGTACAAGTGTGAAGGTGGCTGTAGTGATGGAGTACTAGTTTGCAACATTACAATAGATTACAAGCGCAGTGACAACTGTTCTAATTGTTTTCCACACACTCTGTAGTAAGTAAGAATGCTTTCACTAATTCACCTTCTGAAGGATCTAATGATGCAACAATGACATTGGCAATAAAACGACGCATAAGATCAGATGAATTCGTCGATTGAAATACAAATCTTTGTTTAAAATAATGTAACTTTATGCTTTACGTGATAACCTATTCATAGCGTTGTAAATATATTAATAACTTCAATTTAGCCATTAAATTGAAATCTATATAGTAATATGAATACAATAATAATTCATTTTCCTACAATTTCCATCAA
This sequence comes from Tenodera sinensis, assembly GCA_030765045.1. Classification (NCBI taxonomy): domain Eukaryota; kingdom Metazoa; phylum Arthropoda; class Insecta; order Mantodea; family Mantidae; genus Tenodera; species Tenodera sinensis. The sequence continues at coordinate 172,786,726 of CM060967.1, read as the reverse complement.
TCTCCATCAAAAGCGTAAAACAATCTCCATCAATCTCCGCTTTCAGCAACATTAAAACGCACAAGCGAGAAAATTAATCTACCGCAGACACCTATATATTCATGTATATGTATGTACACACACATCTTTGTACTCGCCTGACGATCAAGACAGACTGGGGCACCTATAGATTCTAAACAGCGAATTTCATTAATCCATTTTGTACGGAAGATTTTCTTTTTGCAGACAGATATTTTCCACTGAGGCCCTTTTCAGCGCTACAGACTGCGAACAATAGGTTCTGGCCTCTTCTCCACGAACTCTGCATTATAATTTGGAGTGCTATTGAGAAAAGGGGAAGGGAGTAGGGGAGGGTGGTCTGCCACCCCGTATAATGATGTAGTCATTCATCCGATACCACGTTGATGGGTATTCACTATTCACTCCACAAGCCCATCGTGGTAATAATCCCATCCCGTCCTGACCGAATACCAGTTGAGTGTACCATCAGAAAATTCCTCCAGCGCGTGCGTTTGTAACAGTTGCTTCTGGAAATAATACGAGTAGAACATACCTTCTCAAACTTTACTTCGGCTTTTCCTCATTTTAGGACAAAGTTACATGTTAAAAAGGCAGTCAGTTAAAACTACGCAGAGCTTCGGCCCATACTCAAACACTTTTCTCTCTTAGCCAGGTTTCTTAACTGGAAATTGAAGTCAGTAAGCAGTAAATAAAAGTCGTCAAATCGTAATAAAGTATTTTCCAGATGATCACTAGGATATTGATTCATTTCTCAAATTACACGAACCCAACTTTTATCTATACCAACCGTGAATGAAGAAACCACCTATCTTCCCCTGCACTTGTGGAGTTTTAGATCTGGTACATAAGTTAGCTAATAAAGGAAGCACTGTATTCCAGTCTAAAAAGTCTGATGTGTTGCACTCACATGACTTTCTCTGCTCTTGTACTAACCATTCGTAGAAATTCTTATTCGTGTATCTTGTTCATCTTAGCTGAGATAAACATTTGCAGAAATTATCTTATTGCTCGTTTTCTTGGACGAGCAACAGGAATATGGAAATACAATAGGCTTTTGAGCGATATTCAACTCTTTTAAAGCTTTCAAATTCGTTCTCCTTGCACGGTTAACATATAAAAAACTGAATAGCGATGTTCTATTTGACAGAACTCAAATAAAAGTTCTCCAAAACTTACACAAATAACGAGGAATATCTCCAAAATGGTTCACTCTACAAAATATTTAGACAAAAACTGTGTTTCATCAAGATCTACATTTTTTGTATAGTAAGATTTGATCTAATCTCTTACGGTTTACCAGATAAGCAAAAGTCATCCAGAGTAAATAGAACTACATGGGCCAGAAAACTCAAGGTATACATTTCATTTGTCATAAAAATATCTCAAACATATGGCATTTTAATGAAAATCGTTAGCCATTTTCAAGAAAATAAAAATATTTGAAATTTTTTCCACGTAAAGGGTTGTATAGGATAAAGGAATTTTCTTCAAAATCCTCGTGTCGCATCCCTGAAAGACATTAAACTTAAATACCAACTTTGGTTTTTAACCGGCTTTTCGTTTTTGAGTTATGCTGTCCATAGACAGACACAGATACACTAAAAAATGCTTTTTTTTTTTTGTTGTTGTTGTTGTGTTGAGAGGCCTCAAAACATACATTTCCGGTGTGGCATGCAATACTTCCTGTACTTTACTAAACGTAGTAGAGGAGATATTCAAATATCGTCGAAAATACATTTTTAGACAATTGATATAAAAAGTGCCATTTTAACAGTGCAGGACAGAGTTGAAAGTATAAAATTCTTCCACTTATTACCTTTAACATTCCGGTAATGCCAACATTTCGAACATATTAAGTATTCTCTAGTATGTAAACAAACAGAACTTCACTTACAGGAAAATGAACTTAGAGGAACTAGCTCAGCCTGTGAGTACCAACCATTGAGCTAGCCGTACCTTGGTAGGAGGCCCTTGCCCCAAGGGATATCACGGACTATCTCTATCTTTATCTTTGGTTTCTTACGAAATGTGATCATGACCTCTGTAAGTAGGCCAGAATCTCAGTTATACAGTGCTATTTCAAACTGTAATAATTGTACAATTCTACAATAAACATTCAATTTCCTAAAAGATGCGTAAGTTTAGAAAAGCCTATGATCTATTAATTAATTAATTACATTTTTGTTACGTTATTTTCATCGTTTTATTATTTTCACTGCCTCACTTATGTAGAATGTTGTGGTTTTGTAAAGTCATCATGTTGTCCACACTGATGGCTACAACTGAGCATCGCAGCCCCATGATCATCATGATCATAAAAAAGATAAAACAATACCATATATTTATATATAATATATCTATAAATATTCAGCACTGTCTAAAAACAGTGTATGATGCACGCGTTAAAAGGATATTATTTTGTTTGTACTCGCAAAATAAAATCTTCCTTTTAACTATTGTATCATAAATAACTACTTTTCAATCCTAGCATTAAACGTCTAAATCGTGCGAAATTACCCTCTGTGACACCAATGTCAGAAAATGAATGACGTAATTACCATGGCAACAAGACAGCAACGATGTTATCACCACAACAATTTTGTCTAATGTGCCTGTAAGAAAACCTGCATAGCTACCAGCTCTGGAAGGTATGCCAGTGATGTGATTTCATTAGTCAAACTAACGCATTTTTCGTTTCTGCAACCACGAAACCTTTAATATTCTTTTTCGTAAACATATACTCAACTATTTGAGAAACAAACAGATGAATGAGAAGATAATACAACACGTAAATGTCCACTTTTACTTTCTCTACTACTACTTTTCAACATTTTGGTATTAAACTTTTTTGTTATTCACAACATGATAAACACGCTTAAGTATGGCGGATCATTTCACTTCCATCTGTATATTGAAATTTATCTATGGCTTTTGAATGATTCGTATTATACGGGCCTTGATGACAAAGTAGTTGAACGTCCTTAAGCGCTCATCAAATCAACCATACATACTCGGAGCGCGCACACATTGCAAGCAAAACGATATTTGTCCTAGCTCTATTTATAACAAACAATGTGTTGATTTGCTGCAGTTATGCGATCGGAACTAGGAAATGGCACGTGAGTGTTTCTCTGCATGATTTTAAAGGCAAAGAAGGGCAGGTTATACTTCACAATTCCTTGCATGCAGGCAGGCGGTGTTCTTAATATGGACTCCTAAGGATCGCCTTCTGCGAGTTAATAAATTCATGGCCCTCAAAGGGAGAGAAGGGGGGGGGGGGGGAGGGGTGCTGGCCTGCGTAACAGTCTTTCCTTCAACAGCAATATTGGCAGCCGCCAACTCCAACAATTCCCGTTTTTTTTTAAAAGATACGCAGCAGCACAGAGGCAAGGAAAAAAGGTGAAAGAAAGAAAGAAAGAAGAAGAAGTGAAGTATAAGAAAAGAGATTCAATTGAATCTTTTCTCTGCGCCAGAGTCAGAAGTTGCATAGGGGTCTCTGGCTGTGTTTATTGGATTGAATATCATTAGGGCTTATCGTGCGAACTACGTCATATAAGGCGAAAGAAAAGAACTCTGCAAGCATAAAGATATTGCAACCGTTTCCTTCATAAATTGGATAAATTTCAACTTTTCTTCGTTTTATGTACTGGAGATGCAATTCTAGTGATAATTTTAGACAGCCATTCACGTTTGTTTAGCAGGGAAAGCGATAATGAGAATGAATGATAAAAATATGGGAATGGAAGTCAAGAGTTGAAACTCTAGAGCAGCGATGTCCAACTTTGTCTCTTTGGAGATACATAATTAGCAGCTATTCCCAATTTCCTCCTTCAGTCGGTGGGTGTCCAGTGACGGACACACTGGTAGATTTTAAGTCATAACTTGAATTTTTGGGAATGTCCTCAGAAGACCTCTTCATTCTGGATAATTTGGCCTCGTTAAAACACACAATTTATGTGAAATACTTTTTTCTTATAGTAAACCATTTCCCAGATACTCTTTTATTATTTGGTTGAATTTGCCAATACTTATACTTTTCTCAAATACGAATATGTTATTCGGTTTGTTATCTTTTAGCCTTGCAAAGTGAACCGAATTTCAAAGGCATCGCGAAATAACCAACTCTTAAAACACTTCACTATCGCTTAAAGCCTACTCTATTCCCCTTACACGTACAAGAAAATCAGCAATAAGAGAATTTCTGAAAAGATTTATTTTCATTAAAATGCAGTAGATAGAGAAGTAAACATTTACAAGAATATTGTGTATGAGAGTGTGAACAGAGTTTCTCCAAATTGAACTATATTAAAAGTCTGTATTGCAATATGTTACGGGACGATCTAAGGCTATGCACTTGGACTTTGTCACCAGATATTGACAGATTTCTTAAACGTAAGTCACTAATGAACAGATGTCTATCACATAAGATTTGAAAGTGTTTTCGTAAATCAAACGGAACGCACATGTAAGCAACCCGCCACTGGGACGTTCTTTGCGTTTCCGTTTCGGCTTCTTTGATTCTAGCTTTGCGGTAGCTTGACACATAAATAAAGCGGTCGCTTTGAAACGTTCTGAAATGCCGACTTTCGCTCGAACTATAACACTATGTAGGCTGGGGAGGCAAAGTCCACGTATAATGGAAGGAGGTAAATCCAACTTCTCCTCTTTCGCAGTCGTTGAGTTAAATAGATTAAAAACTTTAGAAAATTATATTTTTATTGCAGCATGGTCTGTTGAAGGTATTGTTAACCAGCAGATGTGCAAGTGCAACAGTTACCAAAGGCATCTAGGTCACAAGGAAATTTGATGCACGCACATACAAACGCAGGTGTAGGTATCGATTCAGCGCTCACTCGCTCGCTCGCTCGCTCGGACTGGGAAGGGTGGAAGATTGAGGTGTGAGCGGAGGCCAACCCCAATTACACGCGATCTCTACAGAATATGGTGGCAGCTAATGAATCCAAATTACCGGCAACCTGGGAATTGGTGTTGCCTGTCAAAGAGAATACGCCGCCGCGCTTTCAAACTCTCATCGTCTCAACAGGAACATCCGCTGGAGCAACTTTGAAAGCCAATCTGTTTTACCTCCGTCCCTTATTTTTGCTAATCTTCCGCCAGAGCGCTCAACCTTGCAACATCCTTACAGTGAACTTCACACCCTCACGTATAAGAAAACAACATCCCATGTGTTGCACTCACATGACTTTCTATGCTCTTGTACTAACTATTCATACAAACACTTATTCCTCTATTTACTTCCTGTTAGTAAACGAAACACTATTTGAGTTTTTCATCCCTTTTTATTAACCGAGGGTGATTTCCAGAAAATATCTTATTGGTAATATTCTTGTAGGTTCAAGGATGATATGGGAATGCAGTAGACCAGGTACGGACACACATTCTTGACTCACTCCCACCTGCACTGCACTGCTGTTCATGTTCCGACACGCCTCATTGTCTGGCGAGTATAGCTGTTTCATGAAGAGTGGTAGAGACAATTTGTTTTAGTTACAAAAGCAGGAAGGTTTATTGTTTAATATGCGGATTTCAATTTGTAAATACAAAGCGTTACCATAACAAACGAAACTTTGATTAGAAACTTAAATCAAACTTTGATGATCTTACAGATATTTATTTACAATTTCGAAAGGTACTTTCTGAATACTCGTATTTGTAAACATAAAACGGACGACGTGATTCCCTTCTTTTAGTGGTGTGGTTTCTTATTAATTTATTTAACATAAACTGCTGTATTTCGTGTTTCAAAGTTTAAAAATATTAAGTTTAAAACCAAAGAATTGATTATGTTTATCAAATAGTTTTAAAATATTTTGTGGCTAAATAGTAATGGAACTTACTGTTTTATTTATTGTGAAAGAGAAACAATTTAGTATGTTAATCATAAGGCAGTGTAAGGGTATTGTGTGCGTAAGATAAAGGAACCTTATGAACTTCAACATTATGTAATCTGCCTTGTTAGAGTAAGTGGCTGTAATGACTACTGTATGCAAAATATGCTTACTATAAACAAAATAGTTAATACCGTAGAAATTATTACTAAGAAGAGTTCAGCAAAAGCGTTTGTCGTTTAGCCAGATCTCCGGACCAGATTTGTTTTTCAAATTTAATGTCCACATTACATAATATATTTAAGTAAGATAGCAAGAACCTAACTGTAAATAAAAACCACAAATATTCACTTTTTAATTTGATTCAATGTACGGCTTCAACGTAAGCTGTACAATAACTGTAACATGCTACCTGTTCAGTTCAAGGAGGATTTGGTAGTGTATCACACGGTGGTGACGCGGTATGTCTCACCAGCTATAAATAGCGCCGGAAGAAAGCGTTGACCTTGATCACTACAGCTTCCTCAATCTCCTCAGTTTTCCTACTGTTTTCAAACGACACGTATGGTTATAGCGTGTATTTCAACCGGATTATTTCTGCATGTTATCAATGTGTTTGGGAGTGTAATTCAGTGTACAAGTTTAAAATGACATTAAAGTGAAAGAAGGTCGTAGATTTAATGGACAAATAGTTGGGTGCTATTGTAACAAATAGGCCGGCAAAATTCGAGGTCTGGTTACTTTTCTACCGCTCCATTGTCCTCTTTATTTTACTACAAATGCACAATTTCCTTCTCGTTGTTAACACAGTTTATAGTTCTTTTTTTCTATTACAATTAGCAATTGTTCTTCTGACAATCTTTCTCAGTCTTTCAATGTGATTCTGCAGTTTCACTGTCTTTTATATCTTAAACGAGCCTACTATCCTTATCATACTCGGAAACTAGTCATAAACACCGTGCGGGAAGCACAAAATGATTACGCTACACATTCCAAAGACTTGCCTTCTTGTCTTGGGCACGCAGTACTGGAACCGGTGTCACGTGACCTCCTTCGAGAGAGAATCCTCCACACACACGTGCAATGATGACTCAGCAGAATTAACGAGAAGCTTCTAGACCCTGTTACAGTCACGTTCACACAGTCGCTACTCTATGCCCTGTAGCCTCGGACCTCCCATGACTTTCTCTACTCTTGAACTATTCTTACAAACTCATTCCTTTATCTTCGTGTTAGTCGAGATAAACATTTGCAAAAATTATCTTACTGCTTGTTTCCTTGTAGGTACAAGGGGAATATGGGAATACAATAAGCTGTGAGCTTAGACAAATCTTTTATACCTTTCAAATTCTGTTCTCTATGCACGGTTAAGTTATAAAAATGAATTACAATCTTCCATTTGACGAAAGTTTGTTTTCCAAAACTCACAGAAATAATGATTATCTCAGAAATGTTTACTGTACAAAAATGTCTTTGGGCTTATTATTGTGCGTTTTAGCAAGATCTACCTTTTTGTACACTAAGATTTGTTCTGTCTCTCACGATTTACCAGTTATGCAAGTCATCCAGAGTAAACAGGATGCCATTGTAATCAAAATCGTTACCCATTTTCGAGAAAATAAAAATTTTCCAGAAATTTTCCATGCAAAGGGTAGTTTAGGGTGGAAGAATTTATCAAAATTTTCGTGTCGCATCTTTAAAAGATATTAAACTTAAATACTAACTTTGCTTTATAACCGATTTTTCGTTTTTCAGTCATGCTGTTCATACACACATTGACACACACACACACACGCGCGCGCGCGGGCCTTTTTCTGAAAATGCTTTCCTTTTTTTTTTTTTTTTTTTTTTTTATTATTCAGGGGGCTCAAAAATATTTCCGGTGAAATTTCGACATCGAATTTTTGGGTGAAATAAAATACTTCCTCTACTTACTATAGATAATAGAGAAAGTAGAAATAGGCTCACAGCATCTACAGGTCACCAGACTACAAAGAGTCGCTGTTTCTATTCAATACAAGTTACATAACATTGTCCTGAGTTTATCAGATCTTGGGTTTACGTGCAGAGCTCGAGTCTTTTGTAAGGAAGGAAAATGCAAGTTTGGATAAGTTCATCTGCAGCGAGGCTGAATATGATAATTCTGCCTCCTTTACGATAAGTACTGTGCCTCTGACAATGGAAGCCACTTTGATTGCTCTCCTTTGTGTAACATAATGCGCCATATGAGGTTTACCTCATGCTGATTATTTTGCTTCCAGTCTTTATTGTCAATAAAATCCTTCTCTGCACATTCCTTTCCCACAAATTTTCCTCAACTTCTGACAAGTAAGTGTATTTGAATGTTTGCCTTCTATCAGCCAAACAATGCTCATGTCTACCTACGTGTGCAGAATATTACTTAAACGCACGTAGTCTAAAAACAACTGAGTTCTAAAGGGACACATGCCATCTGAGTGTCATTTTTTATTTCAGAGAGTGGTAATTAAGGGCATTTGATTTGGTACGAAAATGTGCATTTCTGCTAGTTACATAATCTATATTTTTGTCACATGCTATTGAATTTAGGTAATGTTGATTTGGTATTACCTAATTTATCACTTTAAAATACATGATTAAAAAGAAAACCGTCAAATGAACATTTGCAATATAATCACACTAGAACTATTGACTGGTAAGATTAGGTAATAAGTATATATTGAAATGTTAGTGAGATACACAAAACACCTTCCGTATGTTAAAAATAATATATAATATACCTCGGTCACTTGATATGTATTGAGCTACGGAAAATTGGCCACCGCTGGGAAAGGCATTGTTGCCGACTCATTGGTAATGCAACGGTAGCAGGCAGACCATTGTTGCGCCATTCGTTTTTGCTCAGTTTATGTTTGAAGTGTAAAAGTCTCTTCAAGTGCAATGGAGATTCAGAGAGAGCATTATGTGTAATGATTTTGTAGACTTAAACATTGGCTTAAGTGAAACGCAGTCACTCGAGTGTTCACACTATTCTGGGTCACGTGTGCCATTCTTTAACAGGGGACGGCAATCTCTTAAAGATGAAGAGAAGAGTGGCAGACCACCAACAGTAACATCACTGCTCTGGAAACAATAATCAGGGAAGATCCAAGACTAAGTTCGCCGACTGCTTCAACCAACCTTCATGAACTCCTTCTTGTAAGGGGCTCATTGTTGCATCATGACAAGCATCGGCTCACACCCCTGATGCAACAATGAGAACTGAGGCAAAACTATTAACTCATCCATCCTGTGGGTACCATGTGATTTGTTCTTGTTCGTATGGTGAAGAACCGACAATTATCTAGCCCTGAAGAAGCAGTTTTTGCATACAAGAGGAGTTACCTGCAGTGCCAGAATCTGAGTGGCGTGGATGCTCCCACAAGTGGTTCTAGAGTATCAGGGAGAATACTCTAATAAACTGGGATAAACAAAACGCTATTCTAACCTAATACGAATGAATTTAGTCCCAGTTTAGTGTTAAAATATGATGCAAGAGACATTTGGCAACGTCACGTTAACGTTAAATTGTGCATAGTTTTATTAGAACTAGGAAGAAAAAAACATTAGCGCATTGTTCACACAATGTTTGTGGGACACTTAGTGAAACAATAAACCATTTGTAGCCATTCATCAAGAAGCTAGATGTTCCAAATAGTTGACACAAATTATTTTTCTCGGCGAAACGCTTCTGTATTGGACATGCCGGGTGGAAGGGAAGTCATTACATTAATTTAAACCAATGATAGATCACGGTATTTGGAACATATTTTGTGTCTTACATCTTTGTCTTTATTTCCTACGAAGCAGTACCTTACACCCGGAATCTCCCCTTCTCTCTACTTCCCAGTCTCTTTAAAGTGAAACAGAACGGAATATCAGTTCACAGTGCCAAGAACCATCAACTACCAAGGAAGACAGCAGCTCTGGAAATTCCTTTGAGAGCCATCTCTTTAAATATAAGAGAACAAGAAGGGGCAATAATGTGAGTTGTGATCTCAGGGCTTGGAAAATATTACGAACGTTACAGTGCGAGAAAGAAACTGGATAAAGCAATCCCAAGTGATTCAAAGTGTGTTGATTACGGATGAAATGAAACTGCTCGCACTATCGATCTATTTGCACCACAAGGGAGAATTTTTGCACCATTTTGGCAGGAAAGTCCTCTTCTATAAACTGCAAATGCCATCATAAAATGTTTACTACGTCCTCAGTGACAGCTTCGCGGACGAGGAGGACCGAAATTGGTGGTATTAAGAAATACATAAATACGTGCCACAACCCCTCTTGTGCCAACCATAAACCCCTTCTCCAGGAAGTGGATTAGTCATTTCCTAGCTGCTGGGTGGCTTTCCGTTACTTCCTGGCGGTGTTCATTTAGGTGTATGTACTACAACACGAAAATTAGTGAAGCAGCAACGCCGAGAACTTGTGTTCTCTTGATTAATTATACAGACCTGAGAAGGTGACGCACATATACACTGCAGTAAGATGGGTTGCCTATAGTAGTAGGTGCAATATACGCTGTTAGGGGTATAAGTGCAGATATTTTAATAGGTTAATCTAACACTGAAATGAACAATATCACAAGAACATCTCCTTTGTTTGTGCGCTTATAATTTTGCTTATTAAGAGTGGTACTGTGAGGCCAGGCGCGAAGTACAACAAAGGGCGCTCGGGGCCAGGCAGCTATACACCGCACCCAGTACGGGCATCAAAGACGCTCAAGGTCAGGCTGCCTGACGCGACGGATGGTGAACACTTGACAGTGTGTGTCAGCTGGGTGAGTACGGTCATCAGTGTTGGGTGACTGTATTGTCAAAGGCAACTGTCTGAGAGACAGAGCAAGTGAAGAAAAACAGAAAGGAAACGGTCAAGGTTATGAGAAGAAAACAGTTGTGAGTTGTAATATCGCGAAAGACTAGACTCTATTAACGGCAGGAAAACAACTGTATGTGCACAAGTTTCCGGAGGAGAATAAAGTGACAGAAAGGTAATTGGACTAGACTTTGTCGTTTTTGTCACTCTGGTGTCAGGTGTGGGATTCGTCCAATTGGTCATTTATTACAGGATAGGTATTTCAATATTAAAACCAATAACAAACAATATTTCGGAAATGGTTCACGGCGCATAAAATGTATCTGACATAAATTGTGTATTTTAATTCATTTTTTCCTATTGTAATAGGTATCTCTTAGACATATAAAGAGTAGTTTGCGGTGGAGAGATTTTCTTCAAAATCTTTCTATCCTTGGAAGATGCTGAACTTAAACACCTACTTTTGCGTTATGCTGTTAACAGACACACAGACAGACAGACAAACAGACAGACAGACAGACAGACACACACACAGACAGACAGACAGACAGACAGACACACACACACACACACACACACACATACACACACACACACTGTTTTCTAAAAATATTTTTCTGAATACAGGAGCTGTTAAAACGTGTACTTCCAGTGAAACCTCGGCATCGAATATTTTTTCTGCTTACTGTGCGGAGTAGAGCAAGTAAATATTGGATATTTCTTGTAATAACTGGCATAAACTTCGATAAAATATTTTTCAGGTATTGTATGTTATTTGCACATGACCAAACATCTTCAGAAAATCAATCGTTCTTGCAAACTCTTACTCCTATATCTCCTTCGTGTTACTTCACATAAACCTTTAAAGAGAATGCAGTAGGCTTTGAGCGATAGTCAAATCTTTTAAAGATTTCGTTCTCTTTGCACGGCTAAGATAAAAAAAATGAATAGCGATGTTCCATTTGACGAACTTGTATTTGACGAAAGTTTAAGTATTTCAAAACTCACACACATAACAAGGAATATCTCCGACATGGTCCACTCTACCAAAAAAAATCTATTTGTAAATAAAGTGTGTATTTTAAAGAGATCTACATTTTTGTATAGTAAGATTTGGTCTATCTCTTACGGTTTACGACTTATTCAAAAGTCAAGAGGAAATAGGACTACATAAGCTATAGAGAGAAAATCCAGAATATACGTTTATCATAAAAATATCTTGAATATAAGGCATTTTAATCAGATTCGTTAGCCATTTTCGAAAAAATCAAAATCTTCGAAAAATTTTCTATCTAAAGGGTAGTTTAGGGCGGAGAAATTTTCTTCTGCATCTTTGTGTCGAATTCTTAAAAGACATTAAACTTAAACATCAACTTTGGTTTTTAACTGACTTTTCGTTTTTGAGTTATACTGTCCAGAGACTGACACACACATGGACCTTTTTTTTGGGGGGGGGGGGGGGATCAGGGACCTCAAAGCATGTATTTCTGTTGAAATCTGAGGATCGAATTTTTGGTTGGAATACAACACTTTCGTAGTAGAAAAAGTAACTAGAATGATGGAAGACATGCCCTAAAAAGATGTTAAATGATAAACATTTAGGCCAGAGTACTACTGGAAGACCTAAACAACACTGCATTAGGGACGGAACAGGCCCAAGCCATCAAGTTGAGGACTATATTTCTCACGTAGCTCATTTTTCAAATTTCCGAGATACCTATATATATTCCTTAAATGTACACACGCCATGCATTAAGTTTTCATGGACATCTACTAAGTAATAACGAAATTCGGCTTCTACAGAGTAATAAGGTGCGCGAATTAAAACACTAATACAGAGGAGTGCAGCAGCGCGATTTATGGGCGTTCTTTATGAGGTTATAAACATTTTTGTGAGCTGCGCCTGCTGGAACTTTATGGCGCCGCTAAATATCATCACTGCCTTGCACGTATGAGATAATGTGATCGAATCCCGACCACAATGATGAGATTTATACATTCACCGCAGGTAATTTATGTCTTTTCATTTTTAGAAGCTGCTGCAACTGTTTATTTGTGGTTGTCCACAGCATGAAGCTTTTATTGCTTCATAAAACTCTTCCTACAATCCATTTTCCTCGTGGCTTATGCTAGAAAGAGCATGTTACATGGCAGACATTTATCTTGCGCGCCTTGAGTCAGAGATTCACAAAGGAAGCGTTTCTCTTTAAACATAAAATTCCTTTAAAACATGTACAAAGTAATCTTTTATGTTCACAAATCAAGATGAGATTTACTACGTTTCCATAGGGAATTGAAATCGATTTTCAATACGATCCGCATTTCCATGTTGAATCCAATCCGGAATGAGATCGATTTGGATACGCAAAGCTCACACACAAATTCAAGTTTTCATGTTGCTCACTTAGTTTATATTGGCGAACTTGTAAAAGGTATGTTTTCTGCATATTTTAGCAAGGTTTTGAGTTAGTGTACCTATTTTGATTAAATTACCGTACGTTTAAGATAGTTTTATAACAAATGAAATGCATATCTTTAATTTTCTGTGAATAGCCTCAAAACTCTTCTTCATTCTGGATGACTTTAGTATAACTGGTAAACCGTAAGAGATAGACAAAATATTACTACTCAAAAAAGTAGATCTCTTTAAAGAACACAATTTATGCCACATGAGTGGACCATTTCTGAAATATTCCTTGTTACTGGTTCGAAATTTGAAATGTTTATGCTTTTCTCTAATAGGAAGCCGTTATTCGTTTTTTATATCTTGGGCATGCAGAAACAATGGAATGTCAAAGCAATCGCACAGCGACCAGCTCTTAAAACGTTTGACTATCATGCAAAGCGTAGATATTCCCCTTGTACCTACATGAAAATATGTAATAAAACCGTTTCTACAAACATTTATCCAAATTAACTCAATATACCTGTGAAATTGGATGAACATCTGCAAAAAATTAGGTGCCTAAATTTGTTGGTTCTTTTTTTACTATGATTAAGCTGCAAGCTCTCACTTGGGACCTTTGACTTACTAATATCGGCAATATTAGTAAATTAGCGACTATGCATGGCCTTTTGAAAAATTTATAAACATAGTACTTTAATTTAAATCTCGATTTTTTTTTTCAAAACGTGTGAATGTATTCGTCCGATTAACTTCTAATTTTCAGCAAGAATTAAGATCCTTACATGACCATTTTTGTAATTTTATAATTACGTTATATTTTCATTAAATAGTTTCACAGTCTGATAATCATAGAATCGAACATTTCCAAAATGAAAAGGGCGTATATCACTTTTCTGTTTTAACATAATTTGAATGTTAAAAATCATATGGAGTTATTTATTATGGCTCGTTAAGTACAAAATAAAATCCTTATAGGATGTAAAAACACCGTTTCACACACGGGACATTTTAGTCAACAGAATGATGGTCTATAAATGCAGAACGAAACATTAATATATCCAAAACTAATGGAGGAGTGGGATTTAAATTTTATATGGATACTTATATTACATTACCATACTGTGCTAAAATTTTATATTGTTCAAATAAAAATTCTTGATTTTTAAGCTTGTTCATAGATGCATTGCTTTATCGACGTGTATGACTGAAATTTCACAAAAAACCGAGGAAAATAAGTACATTTTTTTTTATTTTAATTTTATAAACAGTTGAGACATCTGTCAATGCAAAAAATTCATAATTTCTCCCACGGCGCCATTCTGTAATGCCTTTTCCATGTTGACGTCGTTAAACAACAAAAACATCAATAATTTTTTATGAAACCCAAAATTATAAATTTTGTAAATATCCATAACTGTAAATAAATGCCGATTGTAGCCTGTAAGCCGGCCCTTTGTACTGGCACCAGGCCAAAATGTATTAATAAAGAAAACTGAAACAGAAAAACCAAACATTGATTCTTTATTGTTCTCTCCTGGGATCTCTTCAGTGACGTAACTAAATCAATTTATGACAATTTGTAAACTAATATACGTACATGCTTAGGCTTTCGCGGCCGGCGTTAACCTGAGAGAACGTAATTTCTGAGCCTGATTCCTGGCTGATTAACCAGCCCGGAGTCACGCTCTCTGAAGATGCCCAGCGCAGTCTTGGACGAAACGTTAGATACTTATTAATCGATTGGACCACGGCCTACAAGCCCGGAAACTGCCTTCTGGTGAATTTATTAACTATGAGAGCAAAATATATAAAATTTACACCGCAAATGTTTCCATTACATTAGACCTATGGTATAAATTAAAAAAAAAAAAAAAAAAAAAAAAAAAAAAAAAAAAAAAAAAACAGCAATTTTACTTTCTCTACTAGTAGGCGGAGGAAGTATTGCATTCCACCCAAAACTTCGATGTCCAGATTTCACCAGAAATACATGTTTTGAGGCCCCCTGAATTAAAAAAAAGCATCTTTAGAAAAAGATCCTTGTGTGTTTTGCCATTCTGTGGACAGCATAACTCAAAAACGAAAAGTCGGTTAACAACCAAAGTTGGTATTTAAGAATATATTTTAAGGATGCCACCCTAAACTACTCTTTACATGGAAAAGTTTTCGAAGATTCCGATTTTGTCAAAAATGGCTCTAACGGTTTTCATTAATATTCTACCTTTTAAAGATATTTTTACGGCAAAGGAAATGTGTATTTTGAACTTCCTAGCTATAGCCCATGTAGTTCTGTTTACTCATGATGACTTTTGCATAACTGGTAAACCGCAATTGATAGACGAAATGTTACTACACAAAAATGTAGATGTCATTAAAATACAAAAGTTGTCCAAATGCATTTTTTGTGTAGTGAACCGTTTCGGAAATGCTCCTTTTTGTTTGTCAGTTTTGCAATAAACTTTTCTCAAATAGAAGGTCGTTGTTCGCAGTTTTGTCTCTTGGCCGTGCAAAGAGAATGGAAATTTAGTCACCCTTAGTAATAAAGTAATTTCTAAAAATGTTTATCTCGATTAACATAAAGAACACACAGGATAGTGTTTATTAGAATAGTTTCTACAAGAGTAGAGAAAGGCATGTGAATGTAACACATCAGATTTTTTATACATTTCACATATGCACACATTTGTTTGGGCAGAGAAGTTATTTCGCTTATGGCAACAGTTATAAATGGTTTACAGAGTGGCGTAGGATTTAATATCTTCTGCTCTATCAACTGTGTGCGGCTATTAACGCCATTCTTTATTTCATTTGTCCAGATTAATCCAACTATACAGATTACGAGCCGTGTGCAGAAAACATTTTGGTGCGAATTATTTAATCTCGCCTAGTGCAAACAACACCAAATTACTTCATTGCTCCCATATTCAAAACACTGTTATTTATTGTAAACAAACCAATATTGCATATGAAAAGCAATTACAGTAGTACAAGATACAAAAACAGTGTTAATGAGCATTACTTTGAGTCATTAATCCAATAAATGCTTAGCAAGAATTTAATTAGTGGCCGTCCCCATGTATCAATTCAACAAAATGCTGCACTCGAAAAATTATCTTTTATCTAGCGGTGACAACGTGGTCATTAATTTAATCATTCAATGTTGGACGGAAAACCGGCGGAAAATGTAATTTTCTATTCCTCCTCAGCATTAATTAATTCCAGATGTAATTTACAGATAATTATTATTAGGATGACATTTCTCTGCCGTTCACCCATGACGTCATTAAGTTTTTCACATCCCCAAACACGTAGGTACTTGTTAATTAGGCACGTTTAGGGCACAAACCTTTCGCGCCGGATACGTCGGTGAATTATTGATTACTGCGTACATACGCCTGTCTGTCTGTCTGTCTGTCTGTCTGTCTGTCTGTCTGTCTGTCTGTCTATGTGTCTATCCGGTAAGCCAAACTTTGAAAATCCAAGTGCAAATTTACCTGAAAACCACCCATTTCGGGGAAAGCAGCATCAATAGCATCCATTATTCATCTTGCATAGCATTGTAATGGAAGAAACATAATGCACATAGGTAGTTTTTGCAGCTTTCAAAATAAATAAAGTGTTCCAGACTGAACAACTAATGAACAAAACAGTGTTTGTTCTAAAGAAAGCATAGACAGAGAGACAACATGAAACAAGCGCAGCGTTACCATACGTCAGGTCAAGGACTGTCGCAAATCGTTAGATCCACAGACGAGGTGGTGATTTTCACAGATTGTTTACTTGAAGTATCACATGTCTTGGTTACTAGGTTATTTGTTTATGTAGCCGAACTGAATGTTTCGACTTTTGATTGCTATTATTAAGCAGTAAAACTGTATAAAAATGAGCGACATTGCTATTGACCCAGCATGTGTATCACTTTTACCAGCCATGTCGAAGCAAGGATATGTTGAAGCTTACAATGACTTCCGAAAGTGGTGCTTTGATAAAAACGTTAACATTTATACCAGTGAGACAGTTTTATTGGCATTTTTGGTTAAGGATTCATTAATAACTTATTTTTAGGTTAGTATACTGTTGAGTGTGACGTCATTTCCTACTGGAACCGTAAGCATTAATAACCAGTTTTGTAAATTTAGCTTACCATATATGTGTTCAAAATGATTAACTTACGGATCAAGTATTGCAAAAATATATTAAGTTTTCCTCTTCCAACCAATCAGACACCGTAAATACACTGTCAAAAACTGAGCGTCAATGCACGGGAATAGGTTGTCAAGAACGAGAGCCAAAACATTCAGCGCAGAAAAATGTACGCAGAGAAATTGCCCATCCATACATGAATTAGAAATGACAGTCAAGATAATTTACCAATGTCTCCGACAAAAACAAAAATTTTAGCATCTCAAGGCAGAACGCAGCTACGAAGTAAAATCCTAATTAACAATGAAATATTAGAACAATTAAGAGAATGCAGCCTAGGTTGTGAAATTGGAAATACAAAAGAATTGCACCTACAAAGAAATTTACAAATTTTTAAACATATATGTGGAACGAGTAAAACAACTCTAATGCATAAAACAAGGAAGGAAACTATTTTGAAATTGTATGAAGTCCTGGCAGTCCCAACTCTCTTATATAGTGCAGAATGTTGAACTCTTAACAGAAATCAGAAACACAAAATACAAGTATCAGAAATGAAATTTTTGAGAGCGGTAGCTGATTACCAAAGAATAGATAAGACAACGCAATGAAACGATCAGAGATGAACTAAAAATATTTAACTTAAATAATAAAATAGCAGAATATTCAAGAAAAATGTTATGATCATGTGCAAAGAGTGCCAGTATCGCTAAAAAGATCTTAGTACAACCCGAAGGAACACCCACGAAACGGTGGAGAGACCAATTTCCTTGAAGAGGACGGAATAGGTTGAAAAGCCTAAACCTCGTGCTTTATGATTGGTTGGCGGGTTTGTGGGTTTATGGGCTCATGATGATGATGGTGGAGATAATGATATGATGATGAAATTGCTCACCTGATAAAGACGAGGACAGTTAAGGAATCGAATTCAGTAATTTCATACTTTATTAATGAGTTCAGTAAACAAATAATGCTTTAACTCCTTCCTTAATAGTCTTTTCAGAATAAGTTTATTGAGTAAGCTTTTGTCTGTCTCTTACTGTTCACCATTTATGTAAAAACCAGCCAGAATGAAGAGGATTTCTGAGGACATTCCCAAAAAATTCAAGTTATCGCTTAGAAAATGCCATGGAATCGCCTGTTTATGTCCGTCACTGGATACTGACTTCTGTTCCTCCGACTGAGGAGTGGAGTGAGGAATAGCCGTTTATTATGTAAGGCTCTCCAAAGATACAACGTTGGACATCCCTGTTTTAAACTGTTCTGTCCATCTTCTTTTAGGTCTGCCAATGTTTCTTTGACTCTCTCGCGTGTATCTAAAAACCAACTTCTGTAGCAGTTTTCACCCATCCTATCCACACGTTTCCAGTTCTTTGATTTTCTTTAGTTCTTTCTAATAAGTTGAAGATTCTTAATTCTTTGCGTACCTGTTCACTACTTATTTTAGTGTATATCCTCCTACATGTCTTAAAAATGCACCTCTGATGTTTCTTTCTTTCCATTTGTTTGGTCACTGTCCAGCATTCTGATCCATAGGTCAACGATGAAGCAGTCATCACTTCGTAAAATACGTCGCTTTATTTTCATAAAAATTGCATCACAATTCACAACTCGTGATTTTCCAACGTCAGCTGTTCTGATGTATCGTAAGCCCTCACACAAAACAGAGTTGAACAAGCCACAGGTCACTCTGATAATTCTACTAAATCACCAACTCACTCAGACGATAAATTCACCAAAAAGTGACTCAACATTAGGTACCGACACATGCTAGAGCACAAATAGTCGTATGAAACCTCACGTTTATATGACAATTATAAACCTACCTGTATGTTAATTACTGTCATTATAGTCTAGTTGCATATATAGCTACCATTATGTTGTGGCACTGACCGAGGGTGCATGCCCCAAAAATTGAAGAGCAAGCTAGCTCATACCACTTGGCGGCGAGTAAATACCCAACAATGAGCGTGGCAGAATAAAGGGTTTAGTGGATGTTCGACTTGTTTATGGAAGTATCGAGAAAAAGGTGACTTTCCAGAAACATTCATGCTACGCCATTCCGGCCTATAAAAGCTTACGGAACGGCGAGCGAGCGCAGTTTGTGACACAAAGGAAAGAGTTGTATGTGATGGAATCGTGAGTGTTGAAAGAGACACTTGTTAGCAGTGTGTGTGTGTGTGTGTGTGTGTGTGTGTGTGTGTGTGTGTGTGTGTGTGTGTGTGTGTGTGTGTGTCTGTGTCTGTACAGTCGTCATCAAGAGAGAACTGTAAGTATCGACAGAGACAGTTTGGGACATTTAACGTCGTGTTGGCGTTGTAATGAGAAGCAGTTTTAGTGAGTGTAATCGTCGAAGCCAGCACCTTTTTACAGAGAACTGAAAGACAGAAAAATGTGTGTCAAGGTTACGAGAGAACAAACTCTGACTAGAAAGATTATGAGAAACCCGAAATAAGGGTTAAACAAGCGATGCAATCTGCCTACGAAGTCACGTGTTGTCAGAAAAAGCCTAGACCAACATTCACATTCATTTCAAAGTTATAATTTCCAGAAGATACACATACATTTGAGTCCTTTAATGAAGTTTAGCAAGTCATATAAATGTCCTTTGTTTATATTGCTGTTTGAACGAGAAAATTAATGACACGCATAAAATATCCATTTTATAGCGCGCATTTTCCCTTGAGAGGCGCTTGACAAGCAATCTGGGGCGAACACGATAAACATACTTTCTTTCTATTCAAGTTTTATGGCAAACCACGAACAAAGGTAATGTTCGAACCTGATAGATCAACGAAGCGAACAATGAGCTTGAAATAGCTGCATTGGATTAAAAGAGGAGCGCTTCATACTGCCAACAAAAAGGCCCAAATTACGTGACTATATTAACTGGCGGGCGCAACTCCATCTGCACATTCTACGCCTTTTAACTTTTATGGCAATCTCCATGCTGTTCTGCGTACACCTGCACATTTACATTTTATGTGTGTGATATCTCTTCAAAAAGCCACGACTTTAAAAACAACTGCATTTACTATTCTAGCCGTATGATTCAGATAAACTGACTCAGTATGAATACTGCCTAACGATTCATTTGTTCTGATTATTGTTGTGTGCGATATTTTTGTTTTGTTTTTTTGTTTTTCCCTTTATCTGCAGTGGTAAATATCGGCGACCGTTTTACCTTTCGAACATGTAGGTACTGGTGTTAAGGGGATTTATGACTGAAATTTTGAAATTCTAAACTAAAATTGCAGTTTTTTACATGAATACAGCCTGTTTTATCCATTTTGCTCAAATACTTTGAAATTATTGTCTTTATTTTTGGTTACGTCTCTAAAAAATCCCTCGCGACAAAATAATTTAAATTTTGGTGTAATGTTTTAACTTTAGGTTAAAAAAACATAAATTTTAAAATTCCTCTAAGTTCCCCTGCGTCTCCCACAGTTTACGCTTCAAATACATTTTTTATGTTTGAACATTAAAACGCATACTTAAGTACAGATCTGACTATAAAACCTAGGCAATTTTTATTTATTTTTGTGAACACGCGTAGCAAATTCCATTGGTGTAATGCAAACACTGCATCATAAGGAACATTTTGCAGGAAGAAAAATGCTGAAAATATAAAAACAGTATTTGTTTTCACGTACTTTCAGACTGCGGAGATACACCCTCTCACAAACCAGGCACGTGCCGGTATAAAACAAGAACACCTCACAAACTGTGAGATCATCTCCATCTTCAACACTACAAATTATTTTAAAGCCAAGGGGCCGATTAGCCAAAAATGATGAAAAAATAAAAATTTGGACTTTTTAACTCATGCGCGATTCTCTAGGAATGTTTTCATGTAAATTTTCAAATTCTCGTATTTTTTCCCCATAATTTCAAGTTATACTCTTCTTTGTATAGCTTCACATATGTTAACCAGCTGTCTTTTAAGCAAAAATATATACTATTTAATACAAATTTGAGGTACTGCACTCACATGACTTTCTCTACTCTTGTAATAATTATTCTTACAAACACTTATTCCTGTGTCTAACCCCGTGGCGCCACACACCTGACGGGCCAAGGCTTACCGCCCAGTCGCTGCGTCCCCCGCCTCTGCCCACTATAAGTGTCATGGGTAGGGCGCAGTGCTGGAGGGTGGGATGTGGTCAGCGCCCCGAGCCCTCCCCGCCAGTTATGTGGTCTACGCTACCTGGGTCACTACTTCTTTGCCAAGTAGCTCCTCAATTGGCCCGTCAGCGACATAACGAGACTGAGTGCACCCCGTGACAGACAAGCGGGGGAAAAATCACCACGCGGTATCGGGGATCGAACACAAGTCCTCCGCGCCAGAGGCAGGAGCGCTACCACTGCCTTATGGATGCGATCTGTTCCTCTATCTACTTCATGTTAATAGAGAGAAACATTTGTACAAATTATCTTTGCTTATTTTTTGTAGGTACAAGGGGAATGCAGTAGGATTTAAGTGATAGTCAAATGTTTAGAAACTGATCGGTATGTGATGACTTAAGGCTGGAAGCGTGTGCGTTTTTCCATGGGTATACTGCACATAGACTTTACTGTTATCGCTCGCGTATGTAAACAATTGCAGGTAGGTACAGCCTGATTATGAAAACCGCCTCACTGCAGATAACCTACAAGCATCATATGAACACCAAAGAACACTCACTCCACATCTGCAGCTTACTACGAGGAGAAACAAAACAGTCGCGTTATAGTACACCTTGATCTTGCATCTACATACACTTGCAAAGCAATGCTTCACTAGTTCGCAAGAGTAGCACATTAAGCTGCTTTCGACTCTTGCTTCTAGTGGAAGTTGTCTGAACATTTAATGACCGTACTGTACTTCGGACGTCATACATACTCTGCATCGCATACGAACGCACATTCCTCCGGCCTTTAGTGATGACTCTGAAATTACATTCTCTTTCCAAAGTCAGGACATAAAATGATTTTATATTTGAGAAAAGTAAAAGCATTTGAAAATTCAATAAATTCGGAAATGGTTAACTCCACAAAAAATATTGTTGGTAATAACTGTGGGCTTTAACGGGATCTATATTTTTGTTTATTAAGGCTTTATTCTCTTCGGTTTACCAGTTATTCAAAAGCCATCCAGAATGAAGAACACTTCGGATAGTTTTGTTGGCTACAATATTCTTACTTTCTCTACTGGTAAGTAGGGGAAGTATTGTATTCCACCCAAAAATTCGATTCCGAGATTTCATCGGAAATATATTTTTGAGACCCCCTGAATCAAAAAAAAAAAGCATTTTTAGAAAAAGGTCCGTGTGTGTCAGTCAGTCTGTGGAGAGCATAACTCAAAAACTAAAAGTCGGTTAAAAACCAAATTTATTACTTAAGTTTAATGTCTTTCAAGGATGCGACACGAAGATTTTGAAGATAATAGCCCCAACCTAAACTACCCTTTACATGGAAAATTTTTCGGTCATTTTGATTTTCTTGAAAATGGCTCTAACGATTTTGATTAAAATGCCATATGTTTGAGATATTTTTACGACAAATGAAATGTATATCTTGAATTTTCTGGCTATAGCCCCTGTAGCCGTATTTACTCTGGACGACTTTTGCATTACTGGTAAACCGTTAGAGATACACCAAATCATACTACAAAAAAATGTAGATCTTGCTAAAATACACAATTTATGTCTGAATAAATTTTCTTGTAGGTTGAACCATTTCGGAGATATTCCTCGTTATGTGTGTGAGTTTCGGAAAACTTAAATCTTTCGTGAAATATATCATCGTTGTTAATTTTTTTGTATGTTACGTGTGCAAAGACAACAGAATTTCAAAGCTCTAAAACATTTGACTATCGGACAAAACCTACTGTATTCTAATATTCCCCTTGTACCTACAAGGAAATAAGCAATAAGATAATTTGTACAAATGTTTATTTTCACTGGAATCGTGGTACTGAATTTTTGGGTGAAATGCAACTTCTTCTGGGGAAGAATAAGTACTTACAAGTCACACAATTTCCAGAACTTGAAGACGGTCGGGTCAAGCGCATCGATGATTCATAACCTTCTGCATAATTATCGAGGTCTCGTATTTTGCACCCATCAATACGAATAACTACATATATGTATATTTAATTAATTGAATTAACTAAATCATTTGGACACCCAGCTTGTGTTTAATAAAGGGCATATATTAAATGAAAAATAAACCCACGTGGACATGGTTATACTTGGCTGACATTTCATAATTCTGACGCATACAATATATTTTCTGGCGCTGCAGTTTATGTGACAGGAAAAATGATGCGGGTCTGGTCTGGTCTGGTCAGTGCCATTTAACCTTTCATTAACCGCAGTTTAACGCTTTTTACGGTATTTTCCATTTAACACAACTGAAACGTTGCAATCAGGTGTAATGTACTCACCCTAGCCTTGTTTCACTCACGCCCCAAATGGTAAATAATGACCAATCAAGTTTAAAGGAATGTTGTTTTTCAACTGAGCACAACCATTAGTTTACAATGTGAAGACATTGTGGAATTTCACAGTTAACATTTATCAACCCTTTTTTGAGTTAAGGAAGTCATAACATACATTAACATCGACCACGCACTACGCAGCTGAAGCGAAAATAATTGAATATTTAACTGTTACTGACACTGTCACTTACTGAGAACATATATTGCCCCCAGTGTACCGAATTTCGACCCGCAGGAGTTGTTTTACATGCCAATAGATCTGTCTAGGTCGGGTTTCAGTCAGCGCCTAACCAATCGACTGCTACTACTGCCAGCGGTTAGTGAAGCCCTCTGTTCGATGCCCTACGTACTGAAGAAAAGAAAAGTGCTAGCATAAATGCAGCTAAATCATATTATAAACTGACAGTGAGAGCTGACCAACGTCGCAACGAGAATATATAGTGTATCCGTAGAATTAACTAGACGCTTTATACACGTCCCAGTGAAACAGGAGCACAAAAACTTTGTATAAAACAGGCGAGATGCAATTAAAAGCTGTGTATTAGAAGAGAAAATAATAACTGTCTTTGTCCGGTGGTTGGAGCTCAGTCCCATTATTTTGGTTGTCCGTGGCTTGCAGTTTATTGGCCAAACCCAGTTAAAACCAAATGCATCTGGGCATTTGGATTCATTCATTAAAGCGCCGTGCTTCGCGCCAACGGCCTAATTCTGCCAACCAGGCCGGCCCAAACTCCACAAGTAAACAAATGAACACCTTCCTGTAGTGATAAATGTTGTGGATGTAATAAAGCTCAATTTGGAGACGAGGCAATTTGGCAACACTGCTCCCATGCATGCCTACTGCTGCGGTCAAGTATATTCCAAGTGGCACTGCATATATATTCATTTCAGCTGCTGTGTACATATCACCTAAGAGCAGTGATAATATAATTTATGGGCGGTCAGGGTTGGGTATTTAAATATTTGACGGTTGCTGTAATCCAGCCAAATGTCACGCGATGTTGCTACGGGAATTTATTCGTCGACTTCTGCCAGAGAGATTACCTGGGGCTTGGCAGCAAATCCATCATAACCTATGTCAACTACGTATATTATGAAAAACACATAAGGAAAATCTGATGTGTTGTGCTTTCTCTACTCCTGTACTAACCATTCTCACAAACTCTTATTCCTATATCTCCTTCGTGTTAGTTGAGATAAACATTTGCAGAAATTATCTTATTGCTTATTTTCTTTTAGGAATATGCGAATTCAGTAGACTTTGAGCGATAGTCAAATCTTTTAAAGCTTTGAGGTTGCGTTCTCTTTGCATGGCTAACATAGAAAAATGGATAACGATCTTCCCTTTGACGAAAGTTTAAGTATTCCAAAACTGACACAAATAACAAAGAATATCTCCGAAATGGTTCACTCTACAAAATATTTATTTGGACATAAGTTGTGTTTTGGCTAGATCTACATTTTTGTATAGTAAGATTTGATCTATCTCTTAAGGTTTCTGAATTATTCAAAAGTCATCCAGAGTAAACATAGGCTACAGTCAGAAAATTCAAAATATACATTTCGTATGGCATAAGACATTTTAATCAAAATTGTTAAAAAACTAAGGTACAGATGACCATCATTAAAGTACATTTTACGTTATGTAGACTAGTATTTCATGTTTTGATAACGTGTTTAGTGATTTGATAGAATATAAAGTACACTTTTTGTTGCCTAGTAAATACGGACTAAAGCATCACTAATTGCTATAGCAATAGATACATACAAATTTGTTATATACATGGTGTTGCAATCAAATTCGTTGTTATTTTCCAGAAAATGAAAATCTTAGGGAAGTATTCTATATAAAGGTTATTTGGATTGAGAGAATTTTCTAGAAGATTTGCATGTCATATTTTTGGAAGGTGCTGAACACTAATGGTAGGTATGTGACATTTTGTTTTTGAGTTAACTTCGCAGACAGCACATGCGTACGTACACATTCACACTATACACTTTTTCTAAATATACAAATCATATACTTTAGATGAAATAGCGATGTCGAATTCTTGGGTTAAATGCAATACCATCTCCAAGCACCAGATACGAGGGTAGTTGGCAAAGTAAGGTCCAAATCGCCGTAACTTATCGAATTGAAGTGCGCCTGCGCATCGACTCCCGACATGCCTTGCGCGTGAAACACCATTTGCATTGGTATTGTTGCAGTGTTCTGTTCACAGTATCGGTTCCGATGGGCCTGCAGACTGTGAAATATGATCTGAGATTAGGTTTTTGACAGCAAGGAATGCTTCAGCAGCGGACATTCGACAGATGATGTAGAAAAATAGAGAAATATGTAAGGCATTAAATAAAATAACCAGTTTGAAGTATCTATGATGATTTGATGTGCATAAAACACTGGAGCTTACTTTACGAATTACCCTCGTATGAGATGGAGAAAATAAAAAGGTTTCTTTTGGATTTACGGCCCTCAACGAGCATTTCTAATGAAAACTCCGCATCAAAGGTGGCAGAGGAAGTAAAAGTGAGTTGTAGGATAAGTCCAATCCAATTCCTCGCAGAGTACTAATCACAAACTAGCAACAAGCACAAACCTTGCACTCGTAATGGTCAAACAAGCATTTTGTTTTTTATTTCTGTGTCTTTAATGAGGAGTAGCAAATTATTTATTTTCTGTGTCTTTTTCTTTTCTCTGCCACTCTTCTGTTCCACGTCGCAGGAAAACAGGGAAATTGAAAACACTGAGAAGAAAGAATTTAATGGATTTTGAATACTAAAGACCACCAGCATCTAAAGCGAATGGATGTGTATGTAAATGTGTGCGTACGTGCGTGCCTGGGTAGTTTTAAAGCTGAAAAAGAAAATATCAAACTTTTGAGACTACAAATCTGCGTGAAGATTCGCAAAGCAACCAGTGAAACAATTATTTGATTTCTTAGTTGGTAAAAGTACATACATACAAGGGAATGTCTCACATTTTGGAAGTCGTGGGTTCGACCCATGTGTTTTTTGGGGATTTCCCGGGTCGCCGGCCGAACGCTAGACGGGATAATGGAGTACCTGGGTCCAACAAGAGTCGTCAACGGCTAATGCTATTAGGCCAATGCATACATTGTATTCTTCAAACATTCAACTATCATTTATACAAAAACTAGTTTGTTATGTCTCCAAATGGTAGGCGTCCTTGGAAAGAAGATAGGGCGCAACACCTCTGCCCATGCCGTTCACTGACAGTATGATAACCACATAGTGGCAGGCTCTGCAATGACGTGGGAGGTACACAGTTCGAAGCCCGTTTGTAATCTAGGCACGTCAATGGGTTTATTGACGAAATGTGAACGTACACGATGCGCTACAGTGTCCAAACCGTGCATTTCAGGACAGGGGTTCCACTTTTCCGTCCCGCACAACATACTAAGCGTTGTCGGTATTTTTGGGACACTCTGTATATATTAGGTACGTTCAGTGAAGTTGACAGAACAAGGTAAGCTTACGAGGATAATTCCAGAGCTGTTATTGAATATTAAAAGGCAATTAGTGATTATTATTTGCCCACATGATGTCCATAATTAATTTCGGGAAATGCTTCAACTCAGCGCGCGGTTTAAGTTGAAACCACGTGGGAAAGCAAGCACGAGGAAACATCTCAATTACATTTCCGGGAACTTGGAGCTTCAAAACTGAGAACTGGGCCGCTAAAAAGTTTGGTGCGATGGCATAATGAAATAAAATGTACATTATCATGGAAATACAAGTCAATAGTAGGGGTCAGAAAAACATGAAAAAGGGGGAAGTTAGTGCGCAGCGCGGTTCGCGCAGGTGTTGTTACAGTAGTCAGGCCAAGCAGATCGATACGTAGCGACCAAGCTTCAAGCTGAGCCGCTCAAACGTTTTATATGTAGACTCCTGTTAGCACACACTTTCTCTTTACGTGTTTTTATTCTTCCTTCTCTTCTCTTCTCTAAGTTTCCGTTCCTGGGTGCGCCATTTCATTTACTTAAAGCGGAAGTATATGGTCGCTAAATTGGAATGTCGGATCTTTAAAGTGGAAATAATTATTTTAGAAAAACGAGTTCTCCTCTAGGGAGTCGAGTCCTTCTTGCTTTATTTGAAGAGCTTTCCGATGATGTCGTCATTAAGAACTCTCTCTCTCTCTCTCTCTCTGATGGAGGGAGGGGGCAAAAACCACGACTTACAGTTCGAAAACACCATCTATGTATTCACCTACCACAGCATTCAGGGTGAAGTGTTACACCAGAGCAATTATATTCACAAAACTTTCTCCACTCACTCTGCTACAAAAGCCCATTCTGCTATCTACTTCATGTTACTCAACATAAACATTTCTATAAATTATTTAATTACATATTTCCTTGTAACTAGAATGCGAATATAAGAATAAGACCGTCAGTAGATATGCATTGACACAAAATATGAATAGTTACAGAAAGTTTTTCTTTATCTCAGTTTCTCAAAGAAACATAACTCAAAAACGAAAGGTGGGTTAAAAACCAAAGTTGGTATTTAAGTATAACATCTTTCAAGGATGCGGCACGAAGATTTTAAAGAAAGTTGCTCTACCCTAAACTACCCTTTACATGGAAAATTTTTCGAACATTTTAATTTTCTCGAAAATGGCCCTAATGATTTTGATTAAAATGTTTGATATATTTTTATGGCAAACGAAATGTACATTTTGAATTTTCTGGCTATAGCCTATGCAGTCCTATTTACTCTGAATGACTTTTGGACAACTGGTAAACCGCCACACACACACACACACACACACACACACACACACACACACACACACACACACACACACACACAGAGAGAGAGAGAGAGAGATATCTTTCTGCACAAAAAAGTAGATCTTATTAAAACAATCAATTTATGTCCAAATAAACTTTTTCGTAGAGTTAACCATTTCGGAGATATTCCTTCTTATTTAAGCGAGTTTTGGAAAACAAACTTTCGTCACATGGAACATTGTTATTCATCTTTTTCTGTTAGCCGTGCAAAGAGAACGGAATCTCAAAGCTTTAAAAGATTTGACTATCGCCCAAAGGCAACTGAATTCTCATATTCCTAAAAGGAAATAGGCAATAAGGTAATTTCTGCAAATGTTTACCTCAACTAACACGAAGAAGATAGAGGAATAAGAGTTTGCAAGAATAGTTAGTACATGAATAGAGAAAGTCATGTGAGTGTAAACCCAGCCGTTGCCCTATCGTCTTCTTTGTAACCATGACAACTCTTTTACTCCTACTACCAAGAGTCATGAAACTATATCACAAAGCTCTACTTAATATACCAGCCGTTATGTTAATATTTGAGTTCGCCATAATTATTTCTCACGTAAACTGTCATCTGGTGCATGATGGCGTGATAAGACACCATAAATAACATACATGCAAAATATGGTATTTTAATCAGAATCATTAGAGCCGTTTTTGAGAAAATAATAATTTTCGAAAATTACTCCACGTAAACGGTAGTTTCTTCAGAATCTTCGTATCGCATGTTTGGAAGGTGCTGAACCAGGTTTGGCACTTAAGCCACTTTTCGTTTTTGAGTTATGCTGTCAGAAAACATGCAATAGCCCTGGACTTATATCTCTTTTAAAACCAATAGAATCCTTAGTCGGCTGAAGGAGTCATGCTTTATACAGGACAAGCTTCTGTTTTACACTATTTAATAACTTTAAGAGTGAGAAACAAAATGTATATTTCAATTTAGTTTTGCAAAAGGTGGATTAACATGAAGTAGACAGAGCAACGCGATTTCCAACAATAGTTTGCACAGGTGAGTAGAGAAAGTCATGTGAGCGCACACATTACTTTTTTCACGTTCATGTGTAACACTTTCAATCTACACACGAAGGCGTAAAACAGCTCCTTTTCCGTATATTCTACAGGTAAATCCTAGAGCTTGGTAACTATGATAGCGTAACAGTGATCTGCCAGCTTCTAATGTCAACTACATATTTTCCCACTATATAGTTTGGAGCAATACCTATTCCTTATATTAAATTAAAGCTAATAATATTTTTCCTCAGACGAAATCCATGTTGTGATTGTGGTTTAACCTTAAATAGCCAATGAGAAACCACAAAAAAAAAAAAGTTAGACACATTCTGAATCTTATCCAAACAATAAAGATATTAATGACCTTTTAAAATATGTCCCACCGGTTTATTATACGTTTTATAATAGTTTGATTTCTGAAAATTTTACTTAAGCTGTAAAAATGAGATGGATGGTGAATTTTTTAACGCGCCTGCACTTTATGGATAAACATGTTCTATTGTATT
This sequence comes from Tenodera sinensis, assembly GCA_030765045.1. NCBI lineage: Eukaryota > Metazoa > Arthropoda > Insecta > Mantodea > Mantidae > Tenodera > Tenodera sinensis. The sequence continues at coordinate 172,756,676 of CM060967.1, read as the reverse complement.
AAAAAAGGTACATATTATCTGCCAGATTTTTTATATGGTAAGACAGAACAAATAGTATCAGTGCAACAGTGGTCCAACTCAAAAAAAGATTTGCAGCACAGCAATTAATATGTTTTGTATCAAAAATATTATCACTGTCACTGAGAACAAACAATGTGATTCAAATGAGCCTTTCCTTATCCTAATATGTTGCATTCTTATTGCTCCGAAATGGCTCAGTCTAGTGGACATAAATTGTGTGTTTTAGCAAGATCTACATTTTTTCTAGAGTAAGGTTTGCTCTATCTCTTCAGGTTTACCAGTTAGGCAAAAGTCTTCCACAGTGAACAGGACTACATAGGCTATAGCCAGAAAAGTCAAAATATACATTTCGTTTGCCATATAAGTATCTCAAAATCGTTAGTGCCACTTTGGAGAAAATCAAAATTTTCGAAAAATGCTCCATGTAAACGGTAGCTTAGGGTGGAGGAATTTTCTTCAATTCTTCGTGACGCATCCTTAAAGGTCATTGAACTTAAATACCAACTTTGGTTTTAACCCACCTTTCGCTTTTGAGTAATGCTGCACACACACACACGCACGCACGCACACACACACGCACGCACACACACACACGCACGCACACACAGATCTTTTTCTAAAACTGCTTTCTTTGGATTCAGGGGCCTCAAAACATTTATTTCCGGTGAAATCTCCTCTACTTACTACACATAGTAGACATAGTAATAAAAGAGTTGGTTTAAATTTATCTCAGTTTTGGTACATTTTTCAAAGAGACGGGATAGAGCACTGTTGCACTGACCTACATATTTATTATTCCCATATTCTCCATATGAACATCAGCACACGCAGGTAGGTCGGTGAGAAGCCTTTGAAACTGCTCAACAACAAGCTTCGTATAAAATACGTTGGCTCAATTACAGTGCTCGAGGCTTTAGGTTTGGCGAAACTTGCTTTTCGAAAAATGATTCTCACACAAAGCGGGGTTGAAAAAACCGACCTGAGAACTTTGGAGACTTCTCACAAAGAAGTGAGCAAGGAGCTAATGAAAACATTGTCATTTTATAGGAGAGAAAGTTTGGCGAGGTGATTTCTGATTCAGCGGCGTGTAATAATACGCAACGAACTGGATGAAAAAGTTTATGAATTAGCGGTGCATATTCATCAGCACGACGACGCTATTTTCCACGAATGAGAATAAAATATTTTAATCAGTTTATGTTGGAATCTAATGAATATCATATAATGAGGACCTCTTATACTGTTTAATTAGCAACTAACGGAAGGTAATTATAAACTTAAACCACTAATGGATAATAATTAACTTCATAAAAAGGAAGCATCATTAAGTTATTTATCATTTTTTACTTTCTCGGCTACGTAGAAAAATCTGGTGTTACACTCACATGGCTTTCTCTACTCTTGTACTAACCATTCTTACAAACTCTTATTCCTATATCTTCTTCGTGTTATTTGAGATAAACATTAGCTGAAATTGTCTTATTTCTTTATTTCCTTGTAGGTACAAGGGGAACATAAGAATACAGTACGCTTTGAGCGATAGTCAAATCTTTTAAAACTTTCAAATTCCGTTCTCTTTTCATGGTTAACATAAAAAATGAATAAGGATGTTGCAGTTCACAGAAGTATAACTTCTCCAAAACTCACACAAATGACTAGGAATATCTCCGAAATGGTTCACTCTATAAAAAAATTATTTAGAACCTAAATTGTGTGCTTTAGCAAGATCTACGTCTTTTGTACAGTAAGATTTGGTCTATCTTTTACGGTTTACCAGTTATACACAATTCATCCAGGGTAAACAGGACTACAGGGACTATAGCCAGAAAATTAAAAATATAAACTTCATTTGTCACAAAAATATCTTAAACATATGCTATTTTAACCAAAATCATTAGAGCCATTTTCAAGAAAATAACTTTACCAACAATTTTCCATGTAAAGAATAGTTTAGGCTAGAGCATTTTTCCTCAAAATCTTTGTCTGGCACCCTTGAAAAACATTAAACTTAAATACCAACTTTGCTTTTTAACTGACTTTTCGTTGTTGAGTTATGCTGCCCACAGATTGACAGGCGCGCGCGCACGCACACACACGGACCTTTTCCTAACAATGCTTTTTTGGGCTTCAGGGGGCCTGAAAACATATATTTGCGGTGAAATCTGAACATATAATTTTCGGGTGGAATACAATACTTGCTCTACTTGTAGAGAAAGTAAAAAGCCAGTGTGTGTGTGTGTGTGTGTGTGTGTGTGTGTGTGTGTGTGTGTGTGTGTGTGTGTGTGTGTGTGTGTGTGTGTGTGTGTGTGTGTGTGTGTGTGTGTGTGTGTGTGTGTGTGTCTGAACAGCGTAACTCAAAAACGGTAAGTCCGTTAAACACCGAAGTTAGTATTTAAGTTTAGCATATTTCAAAGATGCGGCACGAAGGTTTCAAGGAACATTCCTCCAACTTTTACACTACCCTTTACGTGGATAATTTTGATTTTCTCGAAAATAGCTCTAACGATTTCAATTAAAATGCCATATGTTTGAGTTACTTTATGGCAAACAAAACGTATATTTGCAATTTTGAGGTTTAATTTTAGTACCTATAAAAAAATATAGATCTTGCTAAAACAGAATTTATGTCCAAATTATATATATATATATATATATATTTTGGCTAGTGTGAACTATTTTAAAGATATTCCTTGCTATCTGTGTGAGTTTTGGAAAACTTTCTTCAAATGGAGTATCGTGATTGTTTTATATGTTAAGCGTGCAAAGAGAATGTAATCTCAAAGCTTTAAAGGATTTGAATATCGCTCAAAGTCTACTGTATTCCCATATTCCCCTTGTTCCTACAAGAAAATAATAAGATAATTTTTGCAAATTTTTATGTCAACTAACACGAAGAAGATATAGTAATAAGAGTTTGTTTTAACGGTTAGTACAAGAGTAGAGAAAGTCATGTGAGTGCAAGACATCAGATTTTTTTCGAAACCATCCCAGTATTGAGGCGAACAAAGCAAAAAAAGAAATTATTCAAATCGGTCGAGCCATTTTCGAGATTTTACGAGAGTAGTGCAAGGCAATTGATTTATATACGATAGATTTGACCAGAGGAATCGAGAAAATTCGATAAAAATAAACCGGTTTTAGAAATGTCAGTAATAAAGAACAAAATAGATTGCTGTGTTGCAGATAACGAACGCAGTGACGTCACAATATTTTTATATTTATTACATAAAAATAACTATCAGGAGAATGTTCTTTACCTTTTTGTGGCAGAAGGTAAAAAATATAGACTACGCTGAAGGGCTCTTTGCATCTGTGGTAATTGCAATCCAGCCTCAGGTAAGACACTAAATTGAACTCATTACGGTGCGTGAGGGAGTTTTTTTCACTAGAGCTGTTATCTCCATTTAATTACGCTCATTAGATATCATTCATGACAATTTCTCAGGGCAACTCATTATCTGAGCCAGCTAAATTAATGCACTACCGGTGCAACCTCAAATTCGCGTCAACGAACATTAACAAAAAACTGCCGTTTACTTCTTTATAGCCATTTAAAATGTACTGGCTCGAATAAGCAACAAGTTGTTGCAGCATTCTTAACACACACTTCTGTTTTTTACACCATTATCTGACATTTTTACTTTCTCTCCTACGTTTAGTAAGTAGCGGAAGTATTGTATTCGATATCTGTCTGTGGGTCTGTGAACAGCGTGAGTTGGTTAAAAACCAAAGTTGGTATTTAAGTTTAATATCTGTCAAGGATGTCATATGAAGATTCTGAAGAAAATTCTTCCACCGTAAACTACCCTTTACATGGAACATTTTTCGAAAAGTTTCATTTTCACAAAAATGGACCTATTTTACGAGGTGGCTATTTTATACATCTTTGCTACCTGTTACCTGCCAAAGGTACGATCATCCACCGTTCCTACCTGTGTTGGGCGCATGCGCTCAGAAAGTTTCAGCTTTTATAAAATACGGTAGGTCTGGCAGTCACGGCAACTTGGACTGTATGGAACAGTCACTCATATACACTCATTTCACTATTGCCTTAGTGTGTTTAGTGGGTTTTTCTTTACAGCATTGCATTGGCAGGTCATTTTGCTACATGTGCCGTTCTTCCTCTAATTACTACACCGGTATTCCTATCCCTTTCGGAGGCAACTTGGCCGAAGCGATTCGAATAGCCGCGATGGTTAAGGCGATACGTATCGGACCGGCCAATCAAAGCCAAACGTCGCGTTTCGAATTCTAGAAACTGCAGTCAAATGTGCCTGTGGTAAAGGAAGAGGAGGGCCCACGTAAAATAATCGGTGGAATGGCACGCTCGTAAGCTTACGGGGTTACATTTGACTGCAGTTGCATCGATTTTACACTCTTTTTCTAACAAAATAAAACCAGTTTCATTGCAAAAATGCAATATTCTTTACAATGTAAGACAGCTGCAAATACTTCAATTTTATTTACTTAAGACATTAAGAAGAAAGAGCCAATAAAGTGTCTCAAAATTTACTTAATTATATGTTGCTGATAAGCAATGCTGCTACTTAAAGGGTTAAATGCATTCGCTCCCTCAGGACTTCAAGAAGCATCGAGAATATTGCTTGTTAATCCAATCCAGGACATCAAAGTTTGGAAACTAGCAACATAATCACTACACCAGTGAAGTATTGCATGAAATTAAGATCATAATCGGCTAGATTAGAGTAAGTGCTCCATCTGAGTTGTTCGCCAGTGTGCAATACGACACAGCTCTGCTATGGGTACAGGCGAGGCGACGGGCAATGAGTGAGGTTGCTCTGCCGTGCTCCGTGCGTACTCGCGTGAACTCATGCTCAAACTCCTGGATATGGAACAACTTCACCTAGAGCAGTTTTACGATCAACCCTACCTATCTATACAACTATAATTTCATATACGGTCCGGCTATTTATAATAACGCTTGAAAAGTCGCTGATTTTCGCGCAAAAGGAACAGCACCAGGTTCCAATACTATCTACTCCATGTTAAAAATTTGTAGAAATTATTTTGTTACCAAATTTCTTCTAGGTGCAAGGGGAATATGAGAATACCGTATGCTTTAAGAGATGTTCAGATCTATTAAACCTGGTCGCTACATAAATACTTTGACATTCCGTTCCCTTCCCACCACCAAGAGATAAAAAAGTGAATAATGACCCTCTACTTGAGAAAAGTATAAGTATTGCAAAACTCAGACAAACAACAAGGAGCTCTCCGAAATGGTTGACTCCACGAAAATGTATGTGAACAAATATGTATTTCAAAATGTATGTCTTTTTAATGAGATCTAACAGTTTTTGTATAAGATTTGGTCTATCCTTTACGGTTTACCAATTATACAAAGGCATCGAGAGTAAACAAGACTACATAAGCTAAAACGAGTAAATTCAAAATAACATTTCATTTCTCATAAAAATATCTTAAACACATGGCATTTGGTCCGCAATCGTTAGAGCCATTGTTTGAGAAAATAATTTTCAAAAAACTTTCCATGTAAACGGTAATTCAGGATGGATGTATTAAATATCTTTGTGTCTCATCGTTGAAAGATAATTAAAGTTAATTACCAAATTTAATTTTTAACAGACTTTAGGTTTTTAGCTATATCCTTCATAGACAGACGCTCACAGACACGGACTTTTCTCTGAAACTGCTTTTTGGATTTAGGGGGCCTTAAAAAATGTATTTCCTGTGAAACTTCGACATAGAAATTTTGGGCCGAATACAATTCTTCCACTACTTTTTATAGGTAGTAGAGAAAGTTAAAATCTCCTTTTTTAGATTTAAGGGGTGCCAAAACATAAATTTGCAGTGAAATCACTATATCAAATTCTTGGATAGAATGTAATACGTAGTCTGGAAAGGAAAGTCCAATGCAGCCGTAACCTCAAATACCGAAACCTTTGGAACATGTACTGTTCAATAAAGTCGAACGGCTTTCTACTTCTGGAGCGAGTCAGTCCAATACATCCACTTTCAGTTGAGTCGGTTCCTCGCCCTTTTTCTGTCTCTCTCTCCAAGGGCGTCTTTGTTAGGCGCAGAAAACAGCCTCGCTGACGCCAAGCAGCCAGACATCCCTTTGTCTCCCTTGGCAACAGAGATGTTTACTAGAAAAGTCGGCGGATTTCCGGAACGAGGCACCAGCTCGCTCGGAAAACGTCCCTATGATCGGTATAAGTGCAATTTTCTAAATTTATGATAATCACATCTCCACAGAAATAAATAGCAAATACTGCCCGGTTACAGATAAGGACAGAACACGCTTTCATGAAAGAAGGCACTTCTGAAAAGTTCAAGGCCTCCTCTCCACTAGATTGCTGCTCTTAAAACAGACATCTGACGTAGGGATAGCTTTTGTCACCGTGACTCCTCCGTCCATCCAGAACTAGAAACTATTTCATAAACTTATTCACAAGTCATAAATCATAAGTTGAATGCATCTACAAGTTGGTACTAGAGGACCAACTGACTTAAAGAAGCAGCAGTAAAGCTACATGGCTATGGTCTCTGGGGACAGGCGAGGTAGCTCCCTACCCCGTATTGAACTAGATGTACACTTGCCTAACAGCAGACACGTCACGAAGCTTCAATCTGTTAGACACATGCAGAAACAGAGGCACAATCGTCTAGCACGAATGTCTCTGTGTACAGGTGATGAAGCAAGATGGTATGGTACAGGGATGAGATATAGAAGGTTAACTGTCCACCACACACCTAGTCACGAGGTATCTGCTAACACTAAGGTCTCTGTGTACAGGTGATGAAGCAAGATGGTATGGTACAGGGATGAGATATAGAAGGTTAACTGTCCACCACACACCTAGTCACGAGGTATCTGCTAACACTGAGGTCTCTGTGTACACGTGATGAAGCAAGATGGTATGATACAGGAATGAGATCTAGAAGGTTAACTGTCCACCACACACCGAGCCACGAGGTATCTGCTAACACTGAGGTCTCTGTGTACACGTGTTGAAGCAAGATGGTATGATACAGGAATGAGATCTAGAAGGTTAACTGTCCACCACACACCGAGCCACGAGGTATCTCCTAACACTAAGGTCTCTGTGTACACGTGATGAAGCAAGATGGTATGATACAGGAATGAGATCTAGAAGGTTAACTGTCCACCATACACCGAGCCACGAGGTATCTCCTAACAGTAAGGTCTCTGTATACACGTGATGAAGCAAGATGGTATGATACAGGATGAGATCTAGAAGGTTAACTGTCCACCACACACCGAGCCACGAGGTATCTCCTAACACTAAGGTCTCTGTGTACACGTGATGAAGCAAGATGGTATGATACAGGGATGAGATCTAGAAGGTTAACTGTCCACCACACACCGAGCCACGAGGTATCTCCTAACACTAAGGTCTCTGTATACATGTGATGAAGCAAGATGGTATGGTACAGGGATGAGATCTCGAAGGTTAACTGTCCACCACACACCGAGCCACGAGGTATCTCCTAACACTAAGGTCTCTGTATACACGTGATGAAGCAAGATGGTATGGTACAGGGATGAGATCTAGAAGGTTAACTGTCCACCACACACCGAGCCACGAGGTATCTCCTAACACTAAGGTCTCTGTGTACACGTGATGAAGCAAGATGGTATGATACAGGGATGAGATCTAGAAGGTTAACTGTCCATCACACACCGAGCCACGAGGTATCTCCTAACACTAAGGTCTCTGTGTACACGTGATGAAGCAAGATGGTATGATACAGGGATGAGATCTAGAAGGTTAACTGTCCACCACACACCGAGCCACGAGGTATCTCCTAACACTAAGGTCTCTGTGTACACGTGATGAAGCAAGATGGTATGATACATAGGATGAGATCTAGAAGGTTAACTGTCCACCACACACCGAGCCACGAGGTATCTCCTAACACTAAGGTCTCTGTGTACACGTGATGAAGCAAGATGGTATGATACAGGGATGAGATCTAGAAGGTTAACTGTCCACCACACACCGAGCCACGAGGTATCTCCTAACACTAAGGTCTCTGTGTACACGTGATGAAGCAAGATGGTATGATACAGGGATGAGATCTAGAAGGTTAACTGTCCACCACACGCCGAGCCACGAGGTATCTCCTAACACTAAGGTCTCTGTGTACACGTGATGAAGCAAGATGGTATGATACAGGGATGAGATCTAGAAGGTTAACTGTTCACCACACGCCGAGTCACGAGGTATCTCCTAACACTAAGGTCTCTGTGTACACATGATGAAGCAAGATGGTATGATACAGGGATGAGATCTAGAAGGTTAACTGTCCACCACACACCGAGCCACGAGGTATCTCCTAACACTAAGGTCTCTGTGTACACGTGATGAAGCAAGAAGGTATGGTACAGGGATGAGATCTAGAAGGTTAACTGTCCACCACACACCGAGCCACGAGGTATCTCCTAACACTAAGGTCTCTGTGTACACGTGATGAAGCAAGATGGTATGATACAGGATGAGATCTAGAAGGTTAACTGTCCACCATACACCAAGCCACGAGGTATCTCCTAACACTAAGGTCTCTGTGTACACATGATGAAGCAAGATCGTGTGGTACAGGTATGAGATCTAGCAGGTTAACTGTCCACCACACACCTAGCCACGAGGTATCTCCTAACACTAAGGTCTCTGTGTACACGTGATGAAGCAAGATGGTATGATACAGGGATGAGATCTAGAAGGTTAACTGTTCACCACACACCGAGCCACGAGGTATCTCCTAACACCAAGGTCTCTGTAGACGTGATGAAGCAAGATGGTATGATACAGGGATGAGATCTAGAAGGTTAACTGTCCACCACACACCGAGCCACGAGGTATCTCCTAATACTAGGGTCTCTGTGTACACGTGATGAAGCAAGATGGTATGATACAGGGATGAGATCTAGAAGGTTAACTGTTCACCACACACCGAGCCACGAGGTATCTCCTAACACTAAGGTCTCTGTGTACACGTGATGAAGCAAGATGGTATGATACAGGGATGAGATCTAGAAGGTTAACTGTCCACCACACACCGAGCCACGAGGTATCTCCTAACACTAAGGTCTCTGTGTACACGTGATGAAGCAAGATGGTATGATACAGGGATGAGATCTAGAAGGTTAACTGTTCACCACACACCGAGCCACGAGGTATCTCCTAACACTGAGGTCTCTGTATACATGTGATGAAGCAAGATGGTATGATACAGGGATGAGATCTAGAAGGTTAACTGTTCACCACACACCGAGCCACGAGGTATCTCCTAACACTAAGGTACACGTGATGAAGCAAGATGGTATGATACAGGGATGAGATCTAGAAGGTTAACTGTTCACCACACACCGAGCCACGAGGTATCTCCTAACACCAAGGTCTCTGTAGACGTGATGAAGCAAGATGGTATGATACAGGGATGAGATCTAGAAGGTTAACTGTCCACCACACACCGAGCCACGAGGTATCTCCTAACACTAGGGTCTCTGTGTACACGTGATGAAGCAAGATGGTATGATACAGGGATGAGATCTAGAAGGTTAACTGTTCACCACACACCGAGCCACGAGGTATCTCCTAACACTAAGGTCTCTGTGTACATGTGATGAAGCAAGATGGTATGATACAGGGATGAGATCTAGAAGGTTAACTGTCCACCACACACCGAGCCACGAGGTATCTCCTAACACTAAGGTCTCTGTGTACACGTGATGAAGCAAGATGGTATGATACAGGGATGAGATCTAGAAGGTTAACTGTTCACCACACACCGAGCCACGAGGTATCTCCTAACACTGAGGTCTCTGTATACATGTGATGAAGCAAGATGGTATGATACAGGGATGAGATCTAGAAGGTTAACTGTCCACCACACACCGAGCCACGAGGTATCTCCTAACACTAAGGTCTCTGTATACACGTGATGAAGCAAGATGGTATGATACAGGGATGAGATCTAGAAGGTTAACTGTTCACCACACACCGAGCCACGAGGTATCTCCTAACACTAAGGTCTCTGTGTACACGTGATGAAGCAAGATGGTATGATACAGGGATGAGATCTAGAAGGTTAACTGTCCACCACACGCCGAGCCACGAGGTATCTCCTAACACTAAGGTCTCTGTGTACACGTGATGAAGCAAGATGGTATGATACAGGGATGAGATCTAGAAGGTTAACTGTCCATCACACACCGAGCCACGAGGTATCTCCTAACACTAAGGTCTCTGTGTACACGTGATGAAGCAAGATGGTATGATACAGGGATGAGATCTAGAAGGTTAACTGTCCACCACACACCGAGCCACGAGGTATCTCCTAACACTAAGGTCTCTGTGTACACGTGATGAAGCAAGATGGTATGATACATAGGATGAGATCTAGAAGGTTAACTGTCCACCACACACCGAGCCACGAGGTATCTCCTAACACTAAGGTCTCTGTGTACACGTGATGAAGCAAGATGGTATGATACAGGGATGAGATCTAGAAGGTTAACTGTCCACCACACACCGAGCCACGAGGTATCTCCTAACACTAAGGTCTCTGTGTACACGTGATGAAGCAAGATGGTATGATACAGGGATGAGATCTAGAAGGTTAACTGTCCACCACACGCCGAGCCACGAGGTATCTCCTAACACTAAGGTCTCTGTGTACACGTGATGAAGCAAGATGGTATGATACAGGGATGAGATCTAGAAGGTTAACTGTTCACCACACGCCGAGTCACGAGGTATCTCCTAACACTAAGGTCTCTGTGTACACATGATGAAGCAAGATGGTATGATACAGGGATGAGATCTAGAAGGTTAACTGTCCACCACACACCGAGCCACGAGGTATCTCCTAACACTAAGGTCTCTGTGTACACGTGATGAAGCAAGAAGGTATGGTACAGGGATGAGATCTAGAAGGTTAACTGTCCACCACACACCGAGCCACGAGGTATCTCCTAACACTAAGGTCTCTGTGTACACGTGATGAAGCAAGATGGTATGATACAGGATGAGATCTAGAAGGTTAACTGTCCACCATACACCAAGCCACGAGGTATCTCCTAACACTAAGGTCTCTGTGTACACATGATGAAGCAAGATCGTGTGGTACAGGTATGAGATCTAGCAGGTTAACTGTCCACCACACACCTAGCCACGAGGTATCTCCTAACACTAAGGTCTCTGTGTACACGTGATGAAGCAAGATGGTATGATACAGGGATGAGATCTAGAAGGTTAACTGTTCACCACACACCGAGCCACGAGGTATCTCCTAACACCAAGGTCTCTGTAGACGTGATGAAGCAAGATGGTATGATACAGGGATGAGATCTAGAAGGTTAACTGTCCACCACACACCGAGCCACGAGGTATCTCCTAATACTAGGGTCTCTGTGTACACGTGATGAAGCAAGATGGTATGATACAGGGATGAGATCTAGAAGGTTAACTGTTCACCACACACCGAGCCACGAGGTATCTCCTAACACTAAGGTCTCTGTGTACACGTGATGAAGCAAGATGGTATGATACAGGGATGAGATCTAGAAGGTTAACTGTCCACCACACACCGAGCCACGAGGTATCTCCTAACACTAAGGTCTCTGTGTACACGTGATGAAGCAAGATGGTATGATACAGGGATGAGATCTAGAAGGTTAACTGTTCACCACACACCGAGCCACGAGGTATCTCCTAACACTGAGGTCTCTGTATACATGTGATGAAGCAAGATGGTATGATACAGGGATGAGATCTAGAAGGTTAACTGTTCACCACACACCGAGCCACGAGGTATCTCCTAACACTAAGGTACACGTGATGAAGCAAGATGGTATGATACAGGGATGAGATCTAGAAGGTTAACTGTTCACCACACACCGAGCCACGAGGTATCTCCTAACACCAAGGTCTCTGTAGACGTGATGAAGCAAGATGGTATGATACAGGGATGAGATCTAGAAGGTTAACTGTCCACCACACACCGAGCCACGAGGTATCTCCTAACACTAGGGTCTCTGTGTACACGTGATGAAGCAAGATGGTATGATACAGGGATGAGATCTAGAAGGTTAACTGTTCACCACACACCGAGCCACGAGGTATCTCCTAACACTAAGGTCTCTGTGTACATGTGATGAAGCAAGATGGTATGATACAGGGATGAGATCTAGAAGGTTAACTGTCCACCACACACCGAGCCACGAGGTATCTCCTAACACTAAGGTCTCTGTGTACACGTGATGAAGCAAGATGGTATGATACAGGGATGAGATCTAGAAGGTTAACTGTTCACCACACACCGAGCCACGAGGTATCTCCTAACACTGAGGTCTCTGTATACATGTGATGAAGCAAGATGGTATGATACAGGGATGAGATCTAGAAGGTTAACTGTCCACCACACACCGAGCCACGAGGTATCTCCTAACACTAAGGTCTCTGTATACACGTGATGAAGCAAGATGGTATGATACAGGGATGAGATCTAGAAGGTTAACTGTTCACCACACACCGAGCCACGAGGTATCTCCTAACACTAAGGTCTCTGTGTACACGTGATGAAGCAAGATGGTATGATACAGGGATGAGATCTAGAAGGTTAACTGTCCACCACACGCCGAGCCACGAGGTATCTCCTAACACTAAGGTCTCTGTGTACACGTGATGAAGCAAGATGGTATGATACAGGGATGAGATCTAGAAGGTTAACTGTCCACCACACACCGAGCCACGAGGTATCTCCTAACACTAAGGTCTCTGTGTACACGTGATGAAGCAAGATGGTATGATACAGGGATGTGATCTAGAAGGTTAACTGTCCACCACACGCCGAGCCACGAGGTATCTCCTAACACTAAGGTCTCTGTGTACACATGATGAAGCAAGATGGTATGATACAGGGATGAGATCTAGAAGGTTAACTGTCCACCACACACCGAGCCACGAGGTATCTCCTAACACTAAGGTCTCTGTGTACACGTGATGAAGCAAGATGGTATGATACAGGGATGAGATCTAGAAGGTTAACTGTCCACCACACACCGAGCCACGAGGTATCTCCTAACACTAAGGTCTCTGTGTACACGTGATGAAGCAAGATGGTATGATACAGGGATGTGATCTAGAAGGTTAACTGTCCACCACACACCGAGCCACGAGGTATCTCCTAACACTAAGGTCTCTGTGTACACGTGATGAAGCAAGATGGTATGGTACAGGGATGAGATCTAGAAGGTTAACTGTCCACCACACACCGAGCCACGAGGTATCTCCTAACACTAAGGTCTCTGTGTACACGTGATGAAGCAAGATGGTATGGTACAGGGATGTGATCTAGAAGGTTAACTGTCCACCACACACCGAGCCACGAGGTATCTCCTAACACTAAGGTCTCTGTGTACACGTGATGAAGCAAGATGGTATGATACAGGGATGAGATCTAGAAGGTTAACTGTCCACCACACGCCGAGCCACGAGGTATCTCCTAACACTAAGGTCTCTGTGTACACATGATGAAGCAAGATGGTATGATACAGGGATGAGATCTAGAAGGTTAACTGTCCACCACACACCGAGCCACGAGGTATCTCCTAACACTAAGGTCTCTGTGTACACGTGATGAAGCAAGATGGTATGATACAGGGATGAGATCTAGAAGGTTAACTGTCCACCACACACCGAGCCACGAGGTATCTCCTAACAGATACGACTCCGTGAGAGCCTCATAGAATGGATTGAGGAAGAAGAAGAAGAAGAAGAAGAAGAAGAAGAAGAAGAAGAAGAAAAACTGCAGGTGTAATTTTTTCCAAATTTTGGGTTATTGTTTTTTACATAAATACTGTATGTAATTCAGTCACATTACTGCCATAAGTATGCTTGGAATGGAGCAATTTAACTGACACAGAATTATTAAAATCCGATGTATTTTGTAGCGTTTTTGTCCACAAAGCAAGAGAGAAGGGGAAAAAAAAAAAAGAAAAAGAAAAGAGGCGGTAATATTTCATTGATTTCAGAACCGATATGTGCCGCTTAAAGCGGCGTGGTGGTTCCAGGAAACACATTCCTATAGCCCTAGAGAAAAGCAACCCTTCTCAAAAGTCGTTATTATGAGTTTGTGTCCAATAAAGCGCATTGCGCATTACGCAAAAGGCACGCACCTATGCACACCTTTGTGACACTTTTACTGTGGCTATGCCTGCCTTTCCTTCTGTAACTTCGATTATCCCATTCCAGGTAAGGGTTGTATGGAGCAAGAATTATTGCCCTTCTTTTGTTTGGTCTCTTTGACTTCCCTTTCTTCATTTCCTTCATATTGGCTACTCTGCTAAGCCTTTGTATCTTGCGCTTTCATTTGTCGCAGCGAATCATTAATAACAATTCATGTGTGTGTGTGTGTGTGTGTTTGTGTGTTTGTGTGTGTGTGTGTGTGTGTGTGTGTGTGTGTGTGTGTGTGAGAGAGAGAGAGAGAGAGAGAGAGAGAGAGAGAGAGAGAGAGACCCCGATATGGATCTTTTGTGGGCCACTATTTCCTAGGGAGAAGGGATGAGGCGAAGGTAGGCCGAATGCTTATCAGAGAACAACGGAGGCAGCGAAATCCAGAGAAACACAGAAGTCTCTAACGGTTGCAGATATTGATACCTGGCGCAGGTCCGAAGCGTTTGACCACGAAAAACTCATGTGAGAGTGCGCGGCCACGGGGATGGAACCTGCGGCCTCCAGAATGTGGCCTAATCAGTAGCGCATCTTGTCCTTAAATAAGAAATCTTGTCAGGAACATGAGGTTTAGTAAATTATTGTTATACCTGCAATAGAGTATCGATCATCCAAAACAATCGCAAATTGGAGGTGTTCGAATAACTGACTTTTCCGATAGCCAAACATTAAAGTAAAAAGGCTGCGATAGAGTTTTAAGGATATCTGATACCCTATGTTAGAAATAGTTCGTTGATAGCTATCTATAAAATTAAGAATATGATAAAAATATCTAAAAACAACACATGCTTTTTCACAATAATATTTATGTTCTTAATACAACTCTTTTATTTAAATTTTTAAGTTATAATGAACCAGTGGATGTTATGCAGCTGTAGAACAAACTCTTCATACTGAACAATTATTTTCCACATTTTAGTTCGGTTTGTTATTAAAGCGTGTTTTTTTTTAATTTTTTTTTTTAACTATAATGTATTCTTAATATTTTCGTCTACATTTTTCAACCCGCGCCTTTTTACAATAAAATTTATTATTTTGTTAATAGAATTTTTTAAGTCGGTTAAAAGCCGAAGTTAGTACTTAGGCTTAGATGTTCACAAATATTTACAAGGAAATCCCCTCACGGCAAACTAACGTTTACATGGAACATTTATCAACAATTTCGCTTGTTCAAAAATGGCTTTGTTGATTTTGATTAAAATAAATGTTTCGGATATTTTCATGACAAATGAAATCTCTATCTTGAACTTTCAGGGAACAGTCTCTGAAATACTCTTAATTATGAATGACTTTTCTATAACTGGGCCGTAAGAGATAGCCAAAATCTTACTGCATAAAAAATGTAGATCTCGATAAAACACGCAGTTTTTGTCAAATACATTTTTTAGAGCAAACAATTTCCGAGATATTCCGTGTTTGAATCTTCCAATACTTATATTTTTCTCACAAAGGATTACGTTGCTTTTTTCTGTCATATACTAGGCTACCATGGGTAATTGAAATCGATTTGAGTCAAATTCCATTCTCAATATGATGCGTGTTTCCATGTTGAATTCAATCCCGAATTATATGCGTTTGGATACACAAGGCTAAGGCATAAATAATTGAAGCTTTTATGCTTTGTTTATGTTAGCGTACCTGTAAAAATAGATTTTCTGCTATTTTGGGTAGGTTTTGAGGATACTGAATTTTTGAGAATATATTGCGAGATTATAGAATCAATAAAAGTGGCTCTGCTCTGTTTTATTACACCACATTCGCTAAATAAAAAAGATAATTACGAGTGCGCATCCCGTTACAAGTGCAATTAAAGAAGTCATTAGTAGAAGTTATTTCGGTTACAATACGTACATATCAAACTATGATTTGCCTCGCTGATTTCTGAACACACACACAGTAAAACACTCCGGAACGATTAAATCAACAGCAGAAGTTAGCATTTTTTTGGTGTTTCCGTGCAACAAACTTAGAAAAGGGATTCACATTTTTTTGCATGGCAACACTGAACGGATTCAAATCGACTAGAAAGCCAAGGAGAAAGGAGAGGAGATGTTGCAGCGTTGTGTATCGCTCCTCCCTGTGCAAGTAGAATATGAAGATTCAGCAACTTCTGAGAATGTGATGATCAAGGCTAGTCCGCAGAATAACATCAAGTCCCCTGTCAGCTCACTGGGCTGATTACACCTTCTGAGAACCCCAGCTTTGTTCCCAACAGCATTTTAAAGAAATCCTCCATCACATTAATTGTGCTATGTGCTACGTGCAAATATTCTGGTAATATGCAACGTAACCCCAGTATGCCCCCACCACAGCACTTGTGCATTGTTTCACACAAAACATGGACATTTCGATCCAGAAACGGTCCACTGAAGTGTTTTATTGTGTTTCAACTCTGCATAACCAATTCCTGGAAAAAGCTCAGAATCAAAGCAGCTGAGAGTGCTGTGTTTTGCCATAGTAAACTCGCCCTAAAAGGCTTCTATTGTAGATTCCAAGAAATTTACTCCTACGCTGGAGTCACAAGAAGACAATCTTATATGCGCACACAAATTACATTCTCTAGTCACTCTTGTACAAAGCTGTTCTTGGAAAAGCTTTTTCTTGCAACTACTTCATCTTAATAGAGACAAATGTTTATAGAAATGCCTTTCAAACATATTCCTTTGTAGATACAATGAAAATATAACAATACAGTAAACGATTGTAAAAAACGTCTAAAACTGGACGCTCTCTGATGGCATTGAAATTCAGTTCTCTTCGCATAGCAGGATATAAAAATCTGATGTATTGCACTCACATGACTTTCTCCACTCTTGTACAAACCATTTCTACAAACGCTTATTCCTATATCTTCTTGGTATTAGTTGAGATAAACAGTTGTACAAATTATCTTATTGCTCATTTCCTTGTAGGCAGAAGTGAAATATGGGAATACAGTAGGCTTTGAACGATAGTCAAATCTTTTAAAGCTCTGCGATTCCGTTCTCTTTGCACGATTAAGATATAAAAAATAAATCACGATCTTCCACTTGACAAAAGTTTGTATTCCAAAACGCATACAAATAACAAGGAATATCTCCGAAATAGTTCACTGTACAAAAAGAGAGAGAGAGATTATTTGAACATAAATGGTGAGTTTGAGCAAAATCAACATTTTTACTTTCTCTACTGATAAGTAGAAGGAAGTATTGTATTCCACCCAAAAATTCGACGTCGAGATTTCACCGGAAATAGTTTTGAGACCCCCTGAATCCAAAAAAAGTATTTCTAGAAAAAAGTATGCGCGCACGCGTGTGTGTGTGTCTGTGTCTGTGGACAGCATAACTCAAAAACGAAAAGTCGGTTAAAAACCAAAGTTGATATTTAAGTTTAATGTCTTTCAAGGATGCAACACGAAGATTTTAAAGAAAATAGTCCCACTCCAAGCTACCCTTTACATGGAAAATGTTTAGAACATTTTGATTTTCTTGAAAATGTCTAACGATTTTGGTTAAAATGTCATATGTTTGAGATATTTTTATGACAAATGAAATGTATACTTTGAATTTTCCGGCTATAGCTTATGTACTCCTGTTTACTCTGGATGACTTTTGTATAACTCGTAAACCGCAAGAGAGACAAATTCTTAATATACAAAAATGTAGATCTCACTAAAACACACAATTTATCTAAATACTTTTTTGTAGAGTGAATCATTTTGAAGATATTCCTTGTTATTTGTGTCACATTCGGAAAACGACTTTCGTGAACTGGAACATCGTTGTTCATTTTTACTTTCTCACCACCTCTCACTTTACTCTCCTCCCTCCATTTCTCGTTTGCATACTACCTTCCTCTCTTCTCACCTCCCGCTTCTTTTTCTCCTTCCCCTCCTTTCTAGGCTTTCTCCCTCTTTTCGCTTTCTCCTTTCCCCTCTCCACTTCCCCCTCAGTCATCTGTCCTCCTACCTCCCTCTCACTTCCTATCACTCTCTCCTTCCTCCCTCTCACTCCTTTTGTCCTTTCCTCCTTCCTGCCTATCTCCTTTCTCTCTCTCTCTATTCTCCATCTCTCCTCTCTCCCCTTCACCTGCCTGTCGCCTTCACTCCTTTCTCCCTATCACACCCTATCATTCTCTCCTTCCTCCACCTCTCTCCCTCTCTCACTCCTGATGTCTTTTCTCTGTTTGCTCCCGCTCATCTGTGTTGGTGGAAGCAACCACATGCAGATATGGGCTCACAGTCAGCACACATACGTCGCTTAGCAAGTGCTTCCGGAAATCTAATTCTCAGCTATCAGAGCCTTAGCAACATTTCTAATGTATTATTCTCTAAGTAGATTAACTGTTCAGAGTTCCCTCGAGGTCTGACACGTCATTTCCATACAAGGCGCTTCCTTGCTGGCAAATGTTTGCTACCAACTTCCACCTTTTACTATACAGTTGAGGTTCTTTGTATCACGACGATTTAATTGTTTTGTGTTTCACTCCAAAGCGTTCCATTCTACACTCGGCGTGAAAAACCTTTTAATTTTGCTCAGAGGCCTCTTTATAAGACTTGAGGTTATTTTAAGTAAATCGAATGCAACTTCACAAGAATTACAAAATATACAGATTTTAATGATAATTACAAATGTTTAAATACATATACAGGAACTTAAAGGACACTAACGAACAGCATTTGTTGACATAAAAGTTCTACAAGGGCTTCTAAAAGTTATTAGAAGAATAAAATCTGATGTGTTGCATTCACATGACTTTCTCTACTCTTCTACTAACCATTCTTACAAATTATTATTTCTATATGTTCTTCATGTTAGTTGAGATAAACATTTGCAGAAATTGTGGTATTATTTTCTTGCAGGTACAAGGGGAATATTAGAATATATTAGGCTTTGAGCAATAGTCAAATCTTTTAAACCTTTGAAATTTAACATATAATATATAAACATTTTTCTTCAAGATCTTCGTGTCGCATTCTTAAGAGAAATTAAACTTAAATACCAACTTTGCTTTTTAACTAATTTTTCGTTTTTGACCTATGCTGTTCACAGACAGACGATCCCTACACACACACAGACACACGAACATTTTTGTAACAATGCTTTTTTTTAATTCATGCGACCTCAAAACATACATTTCCGGTGAAATTTCGACATCGAATTTTTGGGTGGAATACA
Source organism: Tenodera sinensis (assembly GCA_030765045.1). Classification (NCBI taxonomy): domain Eukaryota; kingdom Metazoa; phylum Arthropoda; class Insecta; order Mantodea; family Mantidae; genus Tenodera; species Tenodera sinensis. Next base: position 172,737,259 of record CM060967.1, on the reverse strand, counting down.
GTGCTTACTATACGAAGGAGAGAAAGTAAAAACGGACTGAGAAACAAGGCATCTTAAACAGGAATACTACGGAATGGCTTAATTTGAGAATTAAAATTCTTGCCAGATGGGCGGAAAGCAAGTCATTTGTAAAAACCGTACATAGCCTGCTGGTACTGACCTGCAGGCAAGGCACGGCAAGGGCAGGGCATGACCTGAGTGAGAAGTTGTCTCGAAAAGGAGGGGGGGGGGGGGGGGGGAGGGGCAGGTCCCCAGAAACAACAGCTTTCTTCTTCAGAGCACCATAAATTTCCCAGCTCTGAGCATTGGGGATTTGTATGGTGTACGGGAGTTCCCAAACCCCACATAAAAATACTAAGTAGGCCCTACCTAGCACTGCCTGCAGTTATAAAACTCTTTGGAGTGGTGTAATTTCCAGCATAAAAGCTCCGGTTGTATATTCACGTTGATATACCACTGCGACATCCGGTATAACGACGAGGTCGCTCTACATTCCCCCGGTCACAGATTTCAGCTAAAAGAGTAAACAACTGTAAACAAACTCCATCTGTTGCCGCCACTAGCGCACTTACAAACACTAATGCTACTTTCTAAAAACAAATGAAGTTTGTTCATAATTGACATCTACTTTCTACTCATTTACAAACTGACTGCCGTGCAGTTTCTTCGATTTGCTCTGTATATAATAACTGATGAATTCTCAAGCGCAGTGGGGCTCTAATGACCTAGCTGTCGACGGCCCCTTAAACCCTAATCACTCACTCAAGCGCAGTGTGAGTCAGACCGTTGGATGATGTTTGTCTGGGCTATTTCGTAATAAAATACGAATTTGAATATTACATCACAAAGGTTTCACAAGAAAAATGTTAAATTCTATAAAACATAACGTAAAACACATTCATTTCGATTATGTATTTGTACTTACTCAGCACTGCCAACTGAAAAAAGCGAAACCCAACTACTACAAACGTATTTCGATCTTCTCTTGTTGTTACAACAGAAAACCGCTTTGTAATTTAAAATAAATCTCATTTTATTTTTAATGTTAATGTTTTTTCTGGAAAAAATACATTGATTATTAAAACAAGAATTTGTTCAAAACAGTTGTCCAGTTGAAATGGGGTATTATTTTGATTGTTAATCTATTTTAATGTGTAATACATTGTTTTTCACCGCAGAAAATGACACTTATCTCGACTGTTTCATAAATAAATACGAATTTAAATACATCGCAAATATTCAACTAAAATTGTTAAATTATATTTAAAAAATGTTAATTATATTCATTTCGATAAGATCACATTAAGTTACACAGTAGCCAACTGAAAAATAAATGCGAAACGCAGCAATTACATGTATTTCGATCATCTCTCGTTGTTATAACAGAAAACCAGTTTATAACCTGAATTAAATATCGCTTTATTTTTAACATTATATTTCTTCTGCAAAAATACATTAATTATTAAAATAACAACTGTTAAGAACGCACTTGTTAAATTGAAATGGCGTGTTATATTGATTCTTAAGTACAATAAATTGTTTTTCAGCGATTTATGGGATACAGTTGGTAACACTGACTAAACAAAAGAACAACCGAATGATAATTTGTACAAAACAAAACAATGACCAGCTAATAATTAGTATATGATAATTGAACGAACCTACGCGTGAAATAGTTTAAGGAATAACTACCCCCAATAATTAGATTTGATTTGACTATTTTAGTGAATAATACAAGAGTAGAAGATAATAAAACTAAAAACGAATTACTAACGGAGCAGATGAAATAACCTTAGTTGTATTTTTGCCAAGCAAGGCCTTCAGAAGTTTAATGGAGTATTATACATACGGTGGCTTTACTGTTGAATCTCTGGAGCTATACAAAATCAGTTCATAGAGTCAAAGTTTACAACAGTTTGTCTGCTGCTCTTGGTGTTTTATGGTTTAGAATGTTCTATTACTTCGTCTACTTCTGGGGTTGCCAACTTTTTTTTTTCTCAAAAGAAGTGAGACTAGTTAACCAACGCACTTTTTTACCTACATCTGAAACGCAGTATATAATTTTTGCTAGCTTGTTTGTAACTTAGGATATGTTTCACTGCTAACTCGCTCACTGCAGTTTTACCAGATTCACTACTTTCATCCAAAGACTGAAAATAACTGGACACCTTACTAGAAGAGTTAATTCCCCGAACTTGACGTTTTTGTCCATCAGAATTTTCATGTTGCACTTTATAATTATTTTTAACTGAATTAATCCATGAATACGTTTCTTCCCACTTCTGGTACACACACGCAGCTCTATCTACTTCTTCAAGTCAAGATTCTCCAAACAGTTTCATTGCTGCCGACATCCTTACACTGTTTCTATTCACACTAATCGTACGATTGTTATTGTATCGATAGTTTGGTCAAAGAAGTTATGCGAGGAAATATGTCGAATTGCAAATTTTAACATTGAAACTAGCAAATAAATCTGTGTTGGCAACACTGACTGGAAGGTGTATAAATTATTAGAAAGCCGTTGATTATTGGACCATGAACTAAACACTCATTATATAAACATTTAAAAGAATTATTATTCCATTTATATCCCGTCTTTAGCTTCAATGGTCATATCGGTCGTTTGCAACATATTGCATATAGGCAATGGTGTTAACTCGTATGCAGTGAATTTGGGGTCTTTGGGGTTTCTGTATATTGGGTTACACACACATTCACACTCACAGACTCTCTATCGCAATTATTCTGGTTAAGAATAACTTCAACCCAAACGGAAATGGAACCCAGGACTTTTCAGAAGAGGAACACTGACCGATCGTCCGCAGAGACAGTCCTAAACGTTCATGTTGACTCAAAAACGAATTTGTCTAGAAAACATTTTCGGGCTATGACTTTTTTACAAGTTCAAATTGTCATTACCGCCTAAAGAAAGTGAAGATCGGCTTATAAATAAATTGGACGCAGAAGTTCAATCTGAGGCAACAAATTATATTTAGTCTAGTGACTTTAAAAGAGATCAGTTTCTTGTCAGTGATGAATTTCCTGAAGAACGTTTCTGTTACTGAGGAAAATATTAACAAGGTTGGAACAAGGGTTGAAGAAGATCGACGGACATGTTATGAATTTATTAGCACGACATTGGACATTGCTATGAGACAAACACAAAACATTTTACATCAACAGTTAGACGTGAGAACTCTTTGTTGTCCATGTATTATTCCACATAAACTGACTCACCATCAAAAACAACAACGTAATGTTTGCTGCAGAAGTCTGAAGGGGCACTTCAAATTTGTTTTGGAATATCGTTACTGCTGATGAATCTTTGGTTTATTGTTATGATCCTAAAACCAAAGTCAATCGACTCAATGAGTCTTTCAAACAGAACCTAAGTGTACAAAAGTACGACGAATTCGCAGTGCTGGTGAGAAGATAGTTGCTGGCTGGGAGGGCTCTGGGCATTGACCACTTCCCAGCCTCCAGTACTGCACCCCACTCATGACGCCTGTTGTGGGGGACGCAGCGGTCTGGCGGTAAGCCCTGGCCCTTCTTGCGTTGGCAGTTTATTGGTGTTAATTCCCGCCTCTATCTCATCTAAGTGCTAAAACCAGGAACCCCTATACTTCAAACACATGCCATGCCAAGTTATAAAGTTTACATAAATTTGGAGGAATTGTTGGTAGCTAAACTGTCTTGGACCGCAAATCTTGGTGCAAAAGTTGGTCTTGGAACAGCCGGTACCACTGCTCTGCGGCCGGGGCTTCCCACTTGCCGCTCGCGGTTCCGCGGCTCATTTGCTTTTTCCTCCCGAACTTGCCTAAACTGTTCATCTTGTTGCGGCCGCAACTTCCTCCAGTCTCGCTCCTCGCTAATTATGTAACTGTCAACTTTCTAACTCTTGTGTCCTACCGAACAGGAATGCAATAAATTCTATTCATCTGTAGCTTAGAAATTCCATACCTCTTTAATTGCTTTGTGATGTTACAGACGAGGAGATTCAAAATGAAGCACAAGCGTGCTGCTTTGTTACCAAGTAGTAGATTTGACTGATGTGGTCTCGCCTTTCTAGCAGGGCATTTGTTGGATGCCAATACACGTCAGAGGAGGGCAAAAGTGGATTTGTGAACTATGCAGCACAACGGTACACAATTTCAGGAATCCACTGGTCACTTCACGACTGGTCTACCTCAGGGATGTCTAACCTTCTTTCCTTCCTTGGAGAACCTCGCGCAGTGAGCGGCAATGGCTCACTCCACTCCTCAGTCATAGGGACAGACAGTCAATATCCACTGGCGGACACAAACAGGCGATTCCATGGCAGTTTCTCAGTCTTCTTCTTTCTTTCCCTGATTACCCTCCCCTTATGTAGGACTTACAAGCCTGTGCCTAGGGTCAGACGTCTGTCAGGGAGCAGAGGAACCTCTGGACCAGACAGAGTGAACACCTGGAAGCAGGTGGTCAGTCAAGCACCAGATATGATAGTGAGGAAGAGGAAGATATGAAATGCAGGCGAAACGGGTGATTGGAAGGGCGATAATGGAGCAATTGGTAGAATGAATGGCGGGGGAAACAGGAGAATCCGGAGAAAACCCGCCCATACGCCGCTTCGTCCACCACGAATACCACATGTGGCTCCCGCCTAGGTGATAGGCGAGCGGTCTAACCACTCAGTCACGGCGCCGTCATTATACTTCCAGACTCAGGGAAGAATGAGGAATAATCCTAGCTGGAGAAAACTTCCTCCCCCCTGCCGGGAATCGAACGCGGGACCCCTTTCAGAGCAGGCAGGTGCTCTACCAACTGCGCTTCGGGGCAGTCAATTCTAAGTTTCTAAGTCAATTCAAATATCTTGAATTTTCTGGGAATTTCCTCACAATATCTCTTCACTTTAGACGACTTTTTGTATAAATGGCCCAGAGTAAATACGACTACAAGGGTTATAGCCAGAAAATTCAAGATAAAATTTCATTTGTCATAAAGATGTCTCAAACATATGACATTTTAATCAAAATCGTTAAGCATTTGAGAGAAAATAAAAATTTTCGAAACATTTTCCATGTAAAAGGTAATTTAGGGTGGGGCTATTTTCTTCAAAATCCTCATGTCGCATCCTTGAAAGACATTAAACTCAAATACCAACTTTGCTTTTTAACCTACTTTTCGTTTTTGAGTTTTCCTGTCCACAGACTGACAAACACACACACACGCGCGCGCGCGCGCGCGCGCGCACACACACACACACACACACACACACACCTACTTTTATTATTATCAATTAAGATGCGAGTTTCTCTGTTTCGTACGAGTATTTATATTCGAGTATGTGCCTAACCTTAAAACATTTCTAAATTATTTCTAATATATTTTGCCTGAGTCAATAAGTACATTGACTTTGCCTTCGTGTTGAAACAGCTGACAGTGTTGTGATATGTGCGCAGACGCGAAACTGTTGATTTTATTCTCATCTCGATCTTGAACATTTTATTTCAAAATAGAGTCGTGAGTCCACAAGATCGATGGTTTCATGCTTTGTGACAATTCTTCGAAATGCACCAATGAAAATGAGGTTATGTACGAATTTTGATTTTCTGCAAATATGAATTCTACATGGAATGTTTTTGATTTTTGGGGTAATTAATAAATTCGTTTGCAATTAAGGCTAGATATTTCTTCCGGGCTTAAAAGCCGTGGTCTGCTGGAGTTTTGAGGTGCAGACGTTTCGTCCACACCTGCGGTGGACATCATCGGTGGCGTACTCCGAGTCTTCTCGGTGAAGGTTCAGTTACAACAGAATCGTTTATGACTGGAGGTGCCGTACTTATATGTGGACCGCTATCTCCCGCCGTGTAAGCTTCCGACTACTCACAATTCGATAATTTTAGCTTTTCCTAATCTCGCATTAGTCACTGCTTGATTAAACGTATAGCAATAATAATAATAATAATAATAATAATAATAATAATAATAATAATAATAATAATAATAATAATAATATTAATAATAATAATAATAAAATAATAATAATAAAATAATAATAATAAAATAATAATAATAAAATAATAATAATAAAATAATAATAATAAAATAATAATAATAATAATAATAATAATAATAATAATAATAATAATAATAATAATAATAATAATAATAATAATAATAATAGACAGTTGTGGTTTAATGAGGAGGTGCATTTTAATGACGTGCATTAACTGCAGCTACCAGAATACGTTTGGAGATGCTCGAACTTAAATAGATACTAAGACTCAGTAATACCTGAACCAACAAATGGCGGCGCCGTGGCCGAGCGGTTAGCGCGCTCGCCTACCACCTAGGCGGCCCGGGTTCGATCCCAGGGACCCGCATGTGGTATTCGTGGTGGACGAAGCGGCGTCAGGGCGGGTTTTCTCCGGGTACTCCGGTTTCCCCCGCCATCTCATTCCACCGGTGCTCCATCTTCATGTATCATCAGTGTCACCGACTGCGGTGCCGTAGTAGTAAAAGCGGGCGTTAATCACTACAACAACAACGAACCAACAAATGGTAGACAATCTTGTTTAACAAATGATTTTGTTTCCAGCTAAACAGCAGTGCGGCTGATTTGTTTGCGCTTTGCTCCTCTTTTGTTTCCAGCGTTGGAGGAGTGCAAAATTGTAAAAGCAAGTTAGAAGTAGTTGTTATCATTGTGAAATAACAAAGTACGCCAGAGGGTAGCGGCTATCCCAGTTCAACTGGGGCATTGCTCGAGAGAAACATTTTAAATGTATGTTACCTTGGGGGTTAATTTATCTATGTGAATAAGAAATAATTTACCTTTTGATATAAAACTGTTTTATGCACAGGATGTCCCTTTCCGGGAGAAAGTTGCTGCAAAGTTTCAGCAAATGCGCAACTAAAACCAACTGCAGATAACAGATGCCTGGCACACACTAGCGCACTCTAGTCTTCTCACTTCTGCTAAGTGCTATTAAGAATTATGTGAAGCTCCTCGCAGTTTGACTTCTGCAGTTCAGGAGAAACCCCAACTAGGTAAAGTAGATCCTCTTACTGCATTATGTATTATGAACACATTCATAGCTTCGGGACAATCAACTTAGTCAAGAAAATTATGGGGCAAATCTGGACTATTAGGTACAGAGAGGCACTAATTTATCACATACGATTTACTAAAGAACATTCTTTTGTTTTATTCCATTTATCACTAGCTCACTCTCTTGTTTAGTAAGTGTCGCCGACTGTATTCCCGTAAATCGCTAAAATAAGAACCTATTCATTACACATTGCAATCGATGAACAATCCAATCTCAAAATGGAGAGTAGTTCAAAACCGTTCGCTGATGCATTAAATTATGAAATTGAAACAATACTTCAAAATACTAAATCAAGTAAAACTGTAATATCAGGTGCGGCGACAATAAAGAATGGTCGGAATCTCCGAGGGTCATCCGGCGGCCAGCGTGCTTGTGGAAGTCAAGGAAAGTCCATGTTATATGCTCCTCACTATATAACGAGGCCAGGAAACAGAGGAGACAGTTACACACCTGAGTCGATCAGTGTGTCAGTGAGTGCGAGACAGCCGTGTGTGTGTGTGTGTGTGTGTGTGGGGGGGGGGGGGGTATGTGTGTGTGTATGTGTGTCTGTGTGTTACTGTCGTCGCGTTGAAGTGAAGAAGTCTCAACGAGAGTCGTCGTATCGTCAGAACTAAAGTTTCAGGTGAAGAGAGACAGTGAAAGGACTGAGTCAAGGCTAAGAGAAGAAAACAATTGTAATATCACATTAGACTATAGACTGTGTTAACGACAGTAAAAGAGAACTGTGTATTTATGCGAAAGTTTAGAAGAAAAATAAAGTGAGAAAAAAGTAATGACTGGATTTCGTTATTTTCTCACAATACAATGATACTACTTGCTCTTTTAATAATTAATGCATTGTTACAAAAGAAAGGTTATTTGTTAGTTTTTAAAAATAAGGTGAGATTTATCTGCGATTATCAACTGGTTTTCTGTTATAACAAGAGAAAATCGAAATGCATGTAATTCTTGAGTTTCGTCTTCCTCAGTTGCCAGTGCTGAACTATACTAATCGAAATCAATACATTTATGATATTTTTTTTATCGAATTTAGTATTTTCTGATCAAATCCTGGGGATATAATATCTATGAAATAGTCCAGACAAATATACTTTGTCGATCTGGATATAATACCTACATAATAGATAGGTATGCGAGACACAGACAGAAATAGACGGGGAGAGAGAGAGAGAGAGAGAGAGAGAGAGAGAGAGAGAGAGAGAGAGAGAGATGGAGAGGGAGAGTAAAGAGTGAAGCCTACGCAGAGCGAAAAGCTGTATATGTAAATGGGGAAAAGAGAAAAGTTTTGTATTACTTTGTTTCTGTTCTGCTTTACGTTCCTTTTCCCAATTAATTATTATCATATATTTGCCATCATAGGATGAAAGCGACCACAAAAAGCAAGATAACCATCTGATAAGAGCACATTCAATGAACTGCTTTATAGCGTCTCTCAGAATGTAAAATGCGTGGAAATGTCACATAAAAACAGTCCTTATCAGGATATTCACATTTTCGCTTCATCCAATCTACAAGAGCATTTGGAGTTGATTTAATTGTGTATGTTACTTGGAAAACATGCTTATCTGATGTTCGTTATGACAGATGTTACAATACATTAAAACTGAAAATTATAATAGAAAAGATAAAACATACGTATACCCGCACAAAGCGAGCTTGGAAGAAAATGACACGTGTGCAATTAAAGGAGACCAAACATTTGAAGGAGGAAGGAGTGTCGACAATATCCTTTCCCACAAATGGCGCAATTCAAGACACATTTATCTCAGAAACTATGAAATTCGTACAGGACATGCATACGCACAGGCATGCATTATCAACTCAGTGATCTACTTTATTCCTATTTGTTTATTAAACGGCTGCGGACGTAAAGCTTATTCACAGAAAAGGTTCATTTACTTAGAAACTATTGGAGAATAACAATTTGAAAATAGTATGGCTATTGGTTACACACTTCTAACCACTTTAACAAAAGGATTTCACAAAATATTGATCAGCTTTAAGAGAATAGTTGTTTCTTTTCTCTGCTTCTTCCTCTGATTACCCTAAATGTATGAATAACTTACACCCCCTGGGACTTCACAAGCCAGTGCCTAGGGTCAGATGCATGTCGGACAGAGTGAAGACCTGGAAGCGAGTGTTCGGCCCAGCACCAGGTATGCGAGTGAGGAAGAGGATGTCAATATCTCCGAAATGGTCCACTAAAAAAAAATCATTTGGACATAAATTGTGTGTTTTAGCGAGATCTACATTTTTGTATAGTAAGATTTGGCCTATCTCTTACGGTTTACAAGTTTTTCAAACATCAAGAGTAAATAGGAGTATGTGAGCTATAGACAGGAAATTCAAAATATGCATTTTATTTGCCACAAAAATATCTTAACCATGTGACATTTAAATCCAAATCGTTAGAGCCCTTTTCGAGAAAATCAAACGTTTCTAAATATTTTCTATGTAGTTTAGGGGGGAGGAATTTTCTTCACACACTTCGCGTCGCATCCTTGAAATATAATAAACTTAGATACCAACTTTGGTTTTTAACCGCCTCTTCGTTTTTGAGTTACGCTACCCAGACACACACACGGGCCTTTTTTGTAAAAATGACATAGACACAGACATGAAGACACACACATACACACACTGACACAGACACATATTCACACACGGCCTTTTTCTAAAAATATTTTGTTTCAGATTCAGGGGGTCCCAGTGAAATCTCGACATGGTATTTTTTGGATGAAATGCAATATTTACTTAGTGTAAGTGCGTGCGTCTGTCTGCTAATGAAGCAAATACGTGCGTGATTGTGCGGTAGGTAGTGTCCCTTGAGAATTATAACAATGGCTAAAGCACACAGGCTATGAAACGCTCCCCCGTTTCCCAAGCGTTTAGTCAGAAAGAACATAGCAAGTTCACCAGGGAATTGAACCGATAGCGAACAACACAATCATTCCGTTATGTTCACATAATTAGCACAATGTAACCTTTTTCCGATGCACGCGAAATTCCGCTGGGACGAGGTGAATGACACATTGAGTTGGGCTTCATTTCGCGTGGAGAAGCGATACAAAATAAACACAACATTTCTTATATTTATTGCAACTGATTAACATCGTCATTAGCTTATCTTTTCAGAGTGAATGTAGTCAAACAAGGTTAATATGGGTTTCATTCCCGGCTCGCGTGCTGAGGATTCGTGGTTTGATTCCCGGCTCTGGGGAGGCGACTTTAAGTCGGTCATGTCCAACCATTCAGCTCTGGTAGTGAGGTAAAGCATGCCCGACGTGGTTTGGAGTCAGGCTCTAGGTCCTCTAATTCATCGCCGACCCTTTCAGCTGCTGTGGTGCAAGCACTGTGGGCCTCTAGCACTCGTGGTAGTTCTAACGTCACCAGAAGTACGTCGAATCGAACATTTGAGACCCTCTTGGAACTGGCTGCTGTTTGGATTGGGTTGAACTCGATGGGCAACGGTTCCCGACGCTCATAGGAGATTAGGTTCGTGTTAACGATACACGGGCAGGGTTGTGAGACGCTTTAATGTCCTTGGGCACCAACCTAGACCTGCTAGACCGTGTCTGGACTCTCTCGCCTCAAGAGATTGTTCGATTGTGCGCAGCTAGGTTGTCAGCCCTTATTTCATCGTCATCACCACCCCAGTAACAGTCTCCGCCCTCTCGGTGCTTCCATCTCAGAAGTGGATTCAGTGGAAATACGACCATTTGGGAGCGTTAGAGACAATGATGAACAGAGCGTAAACACCAAATGAATTCCTATCAACAAATAAAAAGAATGTCACCCCGCCTTCAATACACTCTAGAAAGTTCTATGGACATTTTCAGCACGTAATGCCTTTTGGCGAGTACGTTCATACATTCATGGTGCAACATCAAGTATTGTTCTTGGAGGGAGTTTATGAAACTGCTGTGATGAACAAATGTAACACTCCTGGGGAGGGGGTAATGCGTAATATCGTACTTTAATTTAAATCGTCGTAGCTATTAAAAAAAAGAAAAGAAAAACAAAAACAAACCTTTCGGAACTTTTTCCATGTGTTTGGGCGGATTTTCTTCAAACTTTTCGTGGCTGCTCCTTGACGGATACTGAACATATATGCCACATTTTTTATGAACATTATTTTTGTTTAAGGGGCCTCAAAACGAGTATTTTTAGTAAAATCTTGGATGGAATTTTTGGTTGGCACGCACTACTACCTTCTGTAGATATTTGACCGCAGCTTCCGTGCAAGTACATAGTACTGAATTCTCTCGTTCTGAAAATGCATTTATTCCTTAAAACCCAGTAATAATTATCAGACAGATGAAAACTACTGGCTCAGCTTTTTTGCGAATGAACGTAAATTAAGTATTCTAACTTGATAAATGCTGACAAAGCGCTCCATAATCAAGAGAGGGAAAGAGATATGCGATGGGAGAGTAATAGACTAAATGTTCAATATATACCTATACTCTAATGAATAAAGCCCGGATTCCTAAGCACAATAAAATAGTACAATAAGCAAACAAATAAGCACGCAAAATGATGAAAATAAGCACCAAATTAAGCAAAAGCGAATACACGCAAATATGACAACAAAGAATTCCAGTTTTCAGTATTTGTAGCAAGTACTACCAATTTCAGCTCTAAATTCGTATTCAACTATAATCGGAACACAGGGTATTACACTTAAAAATCCCAAACTCTTTCGCGAAAAACACCTGAGTAGCGACAACACTTAACACAATATCTAGTTTTGCCACTGTGCGTGCGTTTGTTAGCAAATGCTGCAAGTAACGAGGAGAGGAGGGAACTCTTTCAAGCTTTCTAAGCAATATTCAGGCACGTCATTTTTACTGCCAACACTCCTGATCTTCCACTCTAAACACATGTCAGTGTTACCGAGCGTGTGTCCACAAATTTATACCAATATACACATTGCAATCCAATTATTTAATATTCTATTGTGGGTAAACGACTCATTTTAACAACAAATGGAAAATGCACAAATAACTCATCTTTTAAAGCTCTATCTTTCTATGTTTACTACACAAGTAAACAATAAAGGAGTGATGGCACACTGACAATCAAACATTAAACCAATTTTATTTTTTATTTATGTAATCATATACTATATAGGAAGTTATATTTCAGCTTAATGTCAAGAAACCGCCGTTCAACTCTGTACAGCCGGCTCCAAATGTTTTCCGATGGACGAGAGGGTGTAGGGGCAAGAGAGGAAAAATTTTCTTATGAATTACTTGCGCCCGGTCCGCCCGGCCCAGTGACGGCTGCACCACTTATTTACTTTTGTGTGTTCCTGTGACGTGTGATCAGCGGGGAGCGAACGAGAAGCTAAATGATCAATTTTATTCTATTGAAAAAAAAAAAGCACATTCTTTTCTTCTCGTATTTAAACAAGTAACATTGCCTTTTCTGGCACAATTAACGGCGTTTAAGAAATATGTTTAAACAATTTCTTAAACAAAGACAGTGCATATGATGTTTTTCTTAATAATAATAATAATAATAATAAATAATAATAATAATAATAATAATAATAATAATAATAATAATAATAATAATAATAATAATAATAATAATAATAATAATAATAATAATAATAATAATAATAATAATAATAATAATAATAATAGAAAACCAGTTCAGATTTAAAGGGTGATAGACAAGAAAGCTGAGGGGGAGAAGCTACGTCATAACCTATATAGGTTGCTGCCTAATAGTTTTTTGAAACATGCTCTTTTGCAATTTGCAGTAGTTCTATTACTTGTGCTACGCTAAACTTTCATTTTCATTTGAAGTTCTGTTTTCCTGCTATTTCCGACAAACAGCCATTCAATGTTTTAAACTTCAATGTGAATTTTCAGGTCAAATACACGATTTCATATTTGCTCAATAAAAACAATTTGCAAATTTTACAGTGCGCATGCGCGTCTCCATGAATAGCTTAAAAAAGAGGTATATTAGAATTCTTTATTCTTCCTCTCCTGATTACACTCCTCTTATGTAGGACTTAAAAGCCAGTGCCTACAGTCAGACGCCTGTCAGGAAACACAGGAACCTATGTACCAGACAGAGTGAACACCTGCAAGTATGAGAGGTGGAGGTGATTACCCTCCCCTTATGTAGGACTTACAAGACAGTGTCTAGAGTCAGACGCCTGTCAGGGAACACAGGAACCTATGTACCAGACAGAGTGAACACCTGCAAGTATGAGAGTGAGGAAGTGATTACCCTCCCCTTATGTAGCACTTACAAGTCAGTGCCTAGAGTCAGACGTCTGTCAGGGAACACAGGAACCTATGTACCAGACAGAGTGAACACCTGCAAGTATGAGAGTGAGGAAGTGATTACACTCCCCTTATGTAGGACTTACAAGCCAGTGCCTAGAGTCAGACGCCTGTCGGGGAGCACAGCAACCTCTGGACTGGACAGTGTGAACATTTGGAAGCGGGTCGTACGCCAAGAATAAAAATAAATATTTTGTTGTTTAACGACGCTGTCAATTGCCAGGATCACATCAGCGTCGCCGGTGTGCCGGAATTTTGTCCCGCAGGAGTTCTTTTACATGCCAGTAAATCTACTGACATGGAGCTGTCGTTTTTAAGCACACTTAAAAACCATCGGTCTGGGCCGGATTTGAACCCGCGACCTTGGGATCAGTAGGCCAGCGTCTAACCAACTGAGCCACCCAGACCGACCTCGTACGCCAAGCTTCAGGTATGATAGTGAGGAGGATGATATGAAATACAGGCGAAATCGATGATGGGAAAGGTGATAATGGAGCAATTGGTGAAATGAGAGGCGGGGGAAACCGGAGTAAACGGAGAAAACGCGCCCTGATGCCGCTTCGTCCACCTCAAATACCACATGCGGGTCCATGAGATCGAACCCGGGCCACCTAGGTTATGGGCGAACGCTCGAACCGCTCGGCTACGGTGCCGCCCCTATTAGAATTATTTAAACTTTTGGAAATTTAATTTCAATATAGAGTGATATGACGCCTCTAATGCCGAATATTTAGTTCCCATGCTCGGTGCGATTTCGCTCTGGTTTTATAGCGTTAGTTTTGTTTTCTTTACATTGAGATTACTTTCTTACGACCAAGAGTAAGAGAAATGTTGGAATGATATTCTCTTTGGACTTACAAACAATTTACGCCCCTCTCCCTTGTAGACAGATATGAGCTGGCAAGTCGACCTTTGACACCACCTGGCATAACTAATAGATAAGCCAACCTGGCTTCCCCCCGCGGCAATGTGCATCTTACTCAGAAAACATTTAAAGCCGGCTGTACAGTGTACTTTTATGTAATATCAGATATTGGAGAAGCACTTTGTAGTCAATGATGTTTTCCTCCCTTTACCCACAAAAGGCAGAGAACTCTAAATTTTGACTTACCTTTCTGTTGCTCCAACTCCAACATCAATAAAGAAGCTACCAGAAATGAATAGAACAGAACAAAACCTAGGTATAAAAATGAAAGATGAAAACAACGTAAATATTATGTTACCTACAGGTTTTCCTCTTGCTCAAGTTGAGATGGTATATCAAAAACATCTCCGAGAGGCTTACGGCGCTTATCTCTCCTGATTCCTGAGCTAGTATTGCCCTCTCTATCGTACGGGTGAGGGGGGGGGGGGGCGGGGTTGTGGATAAAGGTATGAGAATAGATAAACAGCGCAGAGACCCACGCATTATCAAGGGGTAGGCCTTTTTTACCTCCTTTACTGCGTATAGCAATTAAGTGTTCCACACAAAAATTCGATGTCGAGATTTTACTGTAAATATGTTTCCAGGCCCCCTGAAACCAAAAAACAGCATTTTTAGAAAAAGGTCTGTGTATGTCTGTCAATCTGTGGACAGCATAACTGAAAAAGGAAAAGTCGGTTAAAAACCAAAGTTGGTATCTAATTTTAATGCCGATGTGATTTTCTCGAAAATGGCTCTAACGATTTTAATTAAAACGCATCTATGTGAAACATTTTTATGCGAAACGAAAAGTATATTTTGAATTTTCTGGCTATAGTCCATATAGTCATGATTACTCTGAATGACTTTTGCATAACTGGTAAACCGTAAGAGATAAACCAAATCTTACTTTTAAAATGTAGGTTTTGCTAAAACACAGAATTTAAGTGCAAATAACATTTTTGTAGACTACACCATTTCGGAGATATTCCTTATTTTTTTGAGAGTTTTGGAATGCTTAAATTCTCGTCAAATGGAAGATCGTTATTCATTTTGTTATATCTTATCCATCTCTTTACCAGGTAACAGCAGCGGTGCTCAACCGCAGACAAGTTAGGGGAGGTTGAAATCACCTCCTTCCACCCGCTGGGACAGAATGACGCATTTGTCCGTGGTTCCAGTGGCGGCACACTGTCACCTACAGGAAAGCAAAGGCGTACACATTCATATTCTATTATGAAGGGAATCTATCCTACAATTGCTTCAAAAGTTCGTTGCTCGTATTTTTCCAGAAGAATAAAGTTTATCGTGAATACGGAACGAAAGCAAGGGAAATTGTATAAATCTCAAACTAGAGTCTTACAAATCAAGCCCTTAACTTTATCGTCATCCGGCGACGCTGATATTATCCTGGCAATTGACAGCGTCGTTAAACAACAAAATAATTTAATTTAAAATAATCGGAAACAAATATTGGTTCTCCTATTGAATTGTATGCACAAGGTCGGCGTCAGATGTTTTCCGACTCCCATGCTCCTTGCCGCGGGTGGAAGGCAGAATGGCTTATCTGTTAATTATGCCAGGTGGTGTCAAAAGTCGACCTCCCAGCTCATACCTGTCTACAAGGGTGAGGGGCGTAATGTGTTTGTAAGTCCAAAGAGAATATCATTCCAACATTTCTCGTACTCTTGGTCTTAAGAAAGTAATCTCAATGTAAAGAAAACAACATTAACGTTATAAATCCAGAACGTATTCGCAACGAGGATGTAAACAAAGTATTCGGCATTAGAGGCGTCATGTCACTGTATATTGAAATTAAATTTAAGACGTTTAAATAGTTTTAATATTGCACATAAATTTTAAATTATTTATTGAGACACACGAATGCGCACTGTAAAATTTGCAAATTGGTTTTATTGAGCGAACATGAAGTCGTGTATTTGACCTGAAATTTCAAATCCAAGATTAAAACATTGAGTGGCTGTTTGTCGGAAATAGCAGGAAAACAGAACTTCAAAGGAAAATAATCTCAGCATAACACAAGTAACACAACTACTGCAAATCGCAAAAGAGCATGTTTAAAAAAAACTATGAGACATCAACCTATATAGGTTACGACGTTTCTTGTATATCATTCATTAAATCTGAACTAATTTATTATTATTATTATTATTATTATTATTATTATTATTATTATTATTATTATTATTATTATTATTATTATTATTATTATTATTATTATTATTAGTAGTAGTAGTAGTAGTAGTAGTAGTAGTAGTAGTAGTAGTAGTAGTAGTATTAGTATTATTATTATTATCATCATCATCATCATCATCATCATTATTATTAACGAGGAATACATAATGTGCATTATCTTTGATTAGGGAGTTGTTTAAACATATTTCTTAAACGTCGTTTATGGTACCACAAAAAACAATGTTACTTGTTTAAATATGCACAGAAAAGGATGTTTATTTTTTGTTTAGAATAAAGTTACTTATTTAGTCTCTTGTTTGTTCCCTGTCGACCATACATCAGAAGAACACGTACAAAAGTAAAATAACTCTGGTGAAGCCATCGTTGTGCGGGGCGCACCAGGCGCAAGTATTTCATAACAAAACGTTTCTTTTCTTTCTCCTACACCCTCTCGTCCATCGGAAAACATTTGCAGTCAGTTGTACTACTACTCCGCGCCATCCGCCTCTGATTAGCAGGTCTGGATCTCCCTGCCTTGGTGAGTGGAGCGGGGAAAATAACATGTGTAGGGGAAGCGAGCGCGTGCTTGCTTGTTGAGTACCCCTGGACTAGAGATTGTTTCATCTACAATCTACATCCTCGGTGTCTTACTGTCGATCACAAATCTCAAAGAAAAGACATTGCTTCCGATTTGTTGCAACACCTTGTGACAGGTGATGAGTGTTGTGCCAAACAGGGTTGCACATTGTTACCCTATAGTCAGTCCCGATTTGGCTCCCTCAACTGCTACAGACACCCCTAGGAGGGAAGGACGAGGACAGAGCCTGAAGGGCGATCAGATGACGACAGGCGCAAGCATGGATGGCGTCCTACAACACCGAAATGAATGAGAAAGGAATGATGGCAACGGGAAACCGTGTTTTGAGTTCCCCAACACAGAAAGGAAAACTGGAGTTACCAGATAATTTTATGGAAATGTAGGACACAATGGTAAAAAATGTTGGACAAAAATATAGGACATTGTCGTTAATGCAAAAATAATATAAATTTATAATTTATATACACCCATAGGCACATACGCTAATATTTTCCTAAAGTACTGAAGTACACAATGTTAAATGTGACCAGGAACAGTTATACTTATCTGAAGAAGTAATCTTGCGCTACACATATAGCTTGTTTTAATATAATCAAGACATTCCACACAACCGAAGTTTTTAAAATTGTACTTCACTAAAACAATACCTCTGAATCAATAATCTGTTCCTTTCGTCTGTCCACTGTGTTCTTATTAGTGAAAATACTCTTTCAACATTAGCATTGTGTTGCTTTGCCTCCACAGAGTACCAAGCTTTTCCTCGTTCAATGTTACTATGCATGAGTATGCTCTTTGACTGTAGCTCTGTTGCCATAGTGAGTTCCAGTTGCGGCTGGTAACCAATTATTCATTTCTATTTTCGTAGTTGGCACTTCACTTTCTAACAATCACTGTCTGATTCTCAAAATGTCCCGGACGCCGGACAAATGGTTAAAATATAGGGCATGTCCGGGAATTTCCGGACTTCTGCTAACCCTACGGAAAACCCCAAGTGAATGACGGCGGGGATCGAACTCAGATCCCCGAATACACAAATTGCCAACTGCGCCAAGAATTCCGTAGTCATGCCTGTTACTTCCTATTGCTTCGGTGTTATCCGTTTTAAAAAGTCTTACATACTTCCCTACATTAAACATTGGCACAGCTTGCAGTTACATGGATGTTCAAAATGAAAAATAACGATCAGCAGTGATTCATAAACATGCGGCCCAATGTGACAATTTTATAGTAGAACAAACCAAATCAACAAGGCAGTTTTAATATTCCCAGTGCTGCTGTGCTTTCCACGTAATTGAAATATGTTATTGTTTCAAGAAGAGTTCAATGCACAGCTATTGTCATCACTTTTAATTGCTTCGGAATATCCCGCGCGCGCATGTGTGTGTGTGTGTGTGTGTGTGTGTGTGTGTGTGTGTGTGTGTGTGTGTGTGTGTGTGCGCGCGCGCGCGTGTAAACTGAAGTAATTTCGCAGTTGTATAGGATATAGTATGCACACAGGAATGCTGAATATGGAAGAATTATGCACAATCCTGTTTTTGTTCCATAGTGGCTTTAAACACATTTTCCTAATTTTAACTTTCTCTACTACTGTATTCCACCCAAAATTTACATGTCGAGATTTCACCGAAGATGTATGTTTCGAGCGCCCCTGAATCTAAAAAAAAGCATTTTGACAAAAAGGTCCTTGTATGTGTGTGTGTCTTTGAATACCAGAACTCAAAACGAAAAGTCGGATACAAACAATGTTGGTATTTAAGTTGAATATATTTCAAGCATGCGACACTGAGATTTTGAAGAAAATTGCTCCACCCTAAACTACCCTTTACAAGAAAGTTTTTCAACATTTTTATTTTCTCAAAAATGCTTCTCAATGATTTTGATTGAAATGCCATATCTTTTAAGATATTCTTCTGGCAAACGAAATGTATACGTTGAACTTTCTGCCTATAGCCTAAGTAGTCCTATGACTTTTGCATAACTGGTAAACCGTAAGAGATAGACAAAATCTTACTATACAAAAATGTAGATCTTGCTAAAGCACAGAATTTATGTCCGAATAATTTGTTTTGTAGGGTACACCATTTCGGAGATATTCCTTGTTATTTGTGATAATTTGGGAAACAAACTTTCGTCAAATGGAACATCGTTATTCATTTTTATATGTTAGTCGTGCAAAAAGAACGGAATATGAAAGGTTTAAAAGATTACTGCATTCCCATATTCCCCTTGTACCTACAACAAAATAAGCAATAAGATAATTTCTATAAATGTTTACAAGTAACATGGAGAAGATATAGTAATAAGAGTTTGTAAGAATGGTTAGTATAAGAGTAGAGAAAGTCATGTGAGTGTAACACATCAGATTTTTTTTCCCTGTCATACAAAGCCGACACTCCCGTCGACACTTAGAACCCTGATAATGCTAACCAGAATAAAGTGTAGCCAAATGGAAAGACAGGAAATTCGGATGTATTTAAACTAGCCAGCAACAGTACTCCCCTAGCGGGGAAACCCCAGAAATCCATTATACAGAAAGGTCGACGATAGGAGTCGAACCCACGACTTTCTGAATACGAGCTACTGACCACCTGAGTCATACCGCTCATGCCTATAACCGACTTACTGTTAACATAAAGTAGATGTAAGCAGAAACACGTGGCGGAAATGAACCTCATTACCTGCTGTTTTCTTCCACAACATAGTTCCAAGGCCTATTTAGCTTCTTGCGCTTTACTTGCTTCAACAAACCACTCAAATTGTTGTTTCAGTTCTCTTGTTTTGCCTGATGCCTCAGCGCCATCTTGGCGTGTAAAATGGAAGCGAGATCAGGTTTACTTAAACATGTGCGAGGAAAGCCTTTAAGCAACGGGAAAAGCTTACATTCCGTGTATTCAATAGATCTCCGGAGAAATGACATACCGTGGCTATAAACGATCTGGTAAAGCGTGATCATAATGGACAATGTCTCTTACCATCCAGTAAGAGCGGAGCGCATTCCAAACAATGCATGGAAAATACCTGACATCTTAGCTCAGATCTAACGATTCTTACATTGTTATATATGTGTTTACTGCAACAGAAATGGCTCTCATGTGTTCAATAATGCAATGGTTGTTGTAACAAGTACACTTATCTGAACGAGGTAAAACTGCGCGCTGACAATATTAATATTGTTGTTTGCATGCGCATGTGCAGATAGATATTATGCTAACGCTTATACTAGGGTGGACGGCGGAGTAATACTTTGCTTTATTCTAACACCATCATATATTATAAGCAGCAAACACTCATTCTGGCCAGCTCCCACCCAAACATGACTATATGCGCTTCAGACGAAAAACTTGTTTTAAATGCATATAAAACATTTACTGTTTTTTCGTCATCAGTTGCACGGTGTATCTGCTCTTGACATGTATTAAGTAGACTGGCGATTTTTGTAAGCCCAGATGCAATTAATTCGAGTCTGCTGTTGAAACGCTGTCTGCTTATTTTAGTTTCTTCGTGCTTTACAGTTGTCAAGCCAACTTGTTACATTGTATTAACCGATGCTGTTAACATCTGGAATATTTGCACTGAATGTTTCAAAATAGAAAGTTGAAATGTTTTGTACTGAGCGCAGGAGAAAGAAAAACGAAGTGTGTAGTTTTACACGGATCCTATCGCAAAATAGCAATATCTAGCTTTCAATGTTTAAACTCTGATATTGGGTATCGGATTTTGATAGTGTTTCTAAGGAAGGAATTTAACAAAAACGACACCGGTAGATCCACTATTGCTACGCGCATCAAAATCCTGGTCGTATTGAAATATTGGTTTGAGATCCTCCAATATTTGGTGAAGTGCATAGTCTTAGAAGATACACCAAGTAATCGGAGGCCCGGAAAGAAGGGCTGAGGCATGAAAATGCACAAGATGTATTTCTCGTTAATAGTACTAATTAATATTATTATTAATAATAATAATAATAATAATAATAATAATAATAATAATAATAATAATAATAATAATAATAATAATAATAATAATAATAATAATAATAATAATAATAATAGAAAACCAGTTCAGATTTAAAGGGTGATAAGACAAGAAAGCTGAGGGGGAGAACCCACGTCGTAACTTATATAGGTTGCTGCCTAATAGTTTTTTGAAACGTGCTCTTTTGCGATTTGCAGTAGTTGTGTTACTTGTGTTACGCTGAGCTTTCATTTTCCTTTGAAGTTCTGTTTTCCTGCTATTTCCCACAAACAGCTATTCGATATTACAATTATTTATAAGTCTTAAATTTAATTTCAATATAGAGTGACATGACGCCTCTAATGCCGAATATTTAGTTCCCATCCTCGCTGTGAGTTCGTTCTGGATTTATAACGTTAATGTTGTTTTCTTTACACTGAGATTACTTACGACCAAGTGTAAGAGAAATATTGGATTGATATTCTCTTTGGACATTACACCCCTCACCCTCGTAGACAGGTATGAGCTGGCAAGTCGACCTTTGAGACTACCGGCATAACTAATAGATCTGGGAAAACACTTGGAGCCGGCTGTACAACCGGCAGTGGCCCCGTAGAGTCTAAAAGGCCCTCCACGGGGCTTGAAGCCGGAGACCGATCTCCGAGTGGCGAAGGTTCACAGAGTGCAGCACTCAAGACACCTGTCGACGCGGTTCAGTCCTAAAACAATAAGTGGATCAAGGGTGAAATGAAGGGAGAAGTCACCAATCGCCTAGTGACCCCTAAATATACCTTAGGTCAACAATTCAACAATTTCGACACCGGAAATCGAATCCACGGCCTCTCGAATGCTGGCCACAGATGCACCTCTTGAGCCATCCCACTCGGTAAGTGGAGAAAGTCATGTGAGAGCAACACATGAGATAAATCTTAGCTCCGTGTTTGTGCAGCATGTTTGCCTACTTGAGGCAGAGGTGTTAACTTTCTGAGCCACCTGGTACCCTCACGCACACATACCTACACAAGGAATTGCCCAACAGAATTTCCTACATAAAATAATGAAGTTAATAAACTTACCTCCGGCAGTGATGATGATGCAGCCGGAATTCTTAATCAATTCACGTACATTCCGATTTCATTTTCGCTCTTCTTCCTACAAAATGTGTGCTTTCTGACTGTGTGCGCTATGAGGTTATAGATTAGCAACTTCGCTAAAAATAAAGAACTCTAATCGCACAATCCACGTCAGTCTAACGCCCCTAAAAGCATTTTTACTTTCTCAACTACGTATATTAACTAGAGGAAGCGTTAGAAAAAGGCCCGTGTGTGTCTGTGTGCGCGCGCGCGCGCGCGTGTGTGTGTGTCAGTCTGTGGACACCACAATTCAAAAACGAAATAATAATATAATTATGTCTCACCACTAAATTGGCTCATAGTGATATAAGTATGAGCGAGAAACAAGTTAGTATTTTCTACTTCGCTAAAGTAGAAAAGTCATAAACAAAAACAACTGCACCACTGCGACGTCATTAGCTTATATCACGTGTTCATAAGCAGTATTTTCAAAATGGCAGACATCTATGTTTCGTTGTGAGTGTACTGTCATTGAATTCCTTGTTAAACAGACAAAATCTGCTGCTGAAATTACACCTCAGACTTCAACGTACCTATAGAAATGTATGTAGTGTTAGGAGAGTGGAACATTTGAACACGAGCATCCTCGAACTGCCTCCACGGAACATAAGGAACAGTTGATACGCGCTTTAGAGAAGTCAGGCGTGTCTAGGGCATGATGCAGTGTAAGAAATGATTAAGTTATCTTAAAGTCTGTCGCCGTTTAGTGGCCGAAGGCAGAAACTTCAGCAAACAACCATCTTCAGAAATTTCACAAGGAACGTGATTCTTTGATGATATTTTGATAGATAAGTGAATTGTGAATAAGTTTTACTTTTATTTTAATAGCTATTTACGTAACTAGTGTATAATGTGGCTGATTACACATGTGTTACATACAATATTTTATATAATTTTAGTATTAAAATACGTAAAAACAATACAATACCCTTATAATATATCAGAGATCATACATGTGTGAAGTAATATGGTTGCTAAGCAGATATTTCATTTGTTTAAACACTTACAGAGGAAAAAGGGAAGACAATAATAAAACTATTGAAAATATGGATTGTAATCCGCTTGACATTTTGAACGCAGCCAAGAGTAATATGTGTTCATTAATTCCAGAAAAATCAAAAGATGTTTACGAAAAATTAATATGATTATTCTTGTGTTTCAATGTTGGTGCACTTGCGAGAGTGACAATTTCAGGTTTTCTTACAGGCTCATTGGAGGAAATTATGTTGTGGCGGTGATGACATCATTCTGGGACTGGCACCAGAAATAGAGTAACTTAACACGATTTGTGCCGTCATAATAAGCCTTTTTTATTCTAGGATTGCATAAGTTATTTATGATACAAGGGTTAAAAGGAAGATTTTATTTTGTGAGTAGATGTGATTCCAAAAGGAGGAAACCTATGAACAAAATAAAATCCTTTTAACCTGTGCATCATACACTATTTTTAGACAGTACTGAATATTTTCTTGCGCGGAGGACCGAGGTTCAATTCCCGGTACCAGCATGGGGAGTTTTCCCCTGCTGGGAGGTCTGGCATGGGGTACACTCAGTCTCGTTGGGTCCCGGAGAGGCCAATTGAGTAGCTATTTGATGGACCAGTAGCGGCACCTGGTCGAAAAGGCCGCATGATTGGCTGGGAGGGCTCGGGGCGCTGACCACGTCCCACTATCCAGTACTGCACCCCACCAATGACGTCTGTAGTGGGCAGAGGTGGGGGAAGCAGCGACTCGGCGGCAAGCCTTGGACGTTAAAGAGCTGTTGCGCTGGACTTAATTCTTTTTAGTTTTTTCTTATACCTACTATAGATTATATAAATATATGGTGTTTTACTTTTTTTATAGTCATGATGGTCATCGGGCTGCGATATTCAGTTGTTGACTTGCTTAGCATCAGTGTTGACATCATGATGAGATTTACAAAACCTTATCACCATATTACCACTTTTAATACTGTCTGAACCACTAGAAGGCCACTTCTACTATCAGCTGCCTAAAACATATTTTATAACAAACTATGAGGTAATGTAGCTATTAAATCTTCAAAGTTTATTTCTAGACACGAGCCAGTTTCTGTATGCGCCCTTATTGAAGCTAAGCTCTCAATTAGTCCTTTATTTTGACAAGTGACCTCCGGAGTAGTAGGGAACTTTCGCAGTCAGGCTTCATTCATTGAGAATGAGTTCTGGATAGTGTATATTTAAATTCCGTGCCTCAGTGTTAGACTACCAGGGAACTCAATCGATATACACTGTAAATAATCTGGTGCCTACGTTTTGTAATATAAATGAGGAAATGACAGCGGCTAGGCTTCTCTTCTGTTTAAATAATTCAAACTACCTACTTATGCAAGAACAGCAGGTTAGCCAACTGTGGGTCAGAGAGTTTGTTGCGGACAGTTCATTCAAACGACGTTCCGGAAGTTGAGTGGACAGATCTAACCTCAGTAGTTGATAAAATGGATAAATATGCCTCGGTTTTTTGTTTCTCTACTACTTATAGTAAGTAGAGGAAGTATTGTATTCCACCCAAAAATTCGATGTCGGGATTTCATCCAAAATATATGTTTTGAGGCCCCTGAATACAAAAAACATTTTTAGAAAAACGTCTGTGTCTGTGTCTGTCAGTCTGTGGACAGCATAACTCAAAAACGAAAAGTCGGTTAGAAACCAAAGTTGGTATTTAAGTTTAATATCTTTTAAGCATGCGACATGAAGAGTTTGAAAAAAATTCCTCCACTCTAAACTACCCTTTACATGGAAAATAATTAGAAAATTTTTATTTTCTCGAAAATATCTAACGACTTTGATTAAAATGACACATGCGTAGGATATTTTCAAGGCAAATGAAATGCATATTTTGAATTTTCGGGCTATGACGTATGTAGTGCAGTTTACTCTGTATGACAGTGTGTGTGCTTGTCTGTAAATAGCTGGTCTCATACTGATGGCCATTGATATTCCGTTCCATTTGCTTGGCCAGAAAGAATGAAAAAAGGAAGAAGAACAATAGCCACTTCCTACTGAAGAAAAGTATAAGCATTGGAAAGTGCATAAAAGAACAAAGAATATTTGGAAAATGGTTAACGCTACAAAAAATTTGCGGTTTAACTAGATGCACATAACTTATATTTCATATTCATTTATATATTTCATATCATAAACTTATCTTAAAAATATAGGAATTTAATCAAAATCAACAAGAGCCTTTCCGAAATTTTCGAAAAATGTTGCATGTAGAACATAGAGTGGCATCGGAGGCCTTTCCTTTTCTTTTTTGAAAATTTCCTTCATTTGGAACTTTGGAAGATTCTGTACTTAAATACCAAGTATAGCAGACTATTCGTTTTGGAATTACGGTGTTTACACACACACACACACACACACACACACACACACACACACACACACACACACACACACACACACACACACACACACACGCGCTCACTGGGAGACTGGTCAGGGGTGCACTCAGCCTCGTGAGGTCCCAAGAGGGGCC
Source organism: Tenodera sinensis (assembly GCA_030765045.1). Taxonomy (NCBI): domain Eukaryota; kingdom Metazoa; phylum Arthropoda; class Insecta; order Mantodea; family Mantidae; genus Tenodera; species Tenodera sinensis. Next base: position 172,711,581 of record CM060967.1, on the reverse strand, counting down.
GTTTGAAAAGCTACTTGAAGGTAAAACAGCTATTCCAGGTTGGGAAGGCCGCGGTCACCAAGCGGAAGGAAGTCGGCTCCTAACCACGTCTCACCCTCTAGTATTGCACCCCTTCTATGCTGCCCGTTGGTGAGAGATGTAGCGTTCGGGGATAGGTCTTGGCCCGACACGCACTGCTGAGCCACGGAGTTTAGTTTACTTTAGCAAAGAAATAAACATTACAATTGAAAGACGTTTGTGCAAGTTGTTATGAAATCTGATAAAGTTGGAAGAGTTTCAAAACTTTATCTTCTGTCTGGGAACAATGGCAAATAGCAATTGGCGATTAAAGTTGTATGTTGCAGATAGAGCACAATTAAGAAGCAATTTCTGCTAAGCTTGTTTCCTGCATGCATGTGCCATTTCGTATCGGGTAGACTACTATTACTAGCGCAAGCTTCTTGTGCTTGCCCCAGTTCACATTATTGCTCCCTCGCTCGCTCTCTCTGGGACATTGCCAGCTTTTCCTTCTCTTTCCTTTTGTAACAGTCGTTAAATTTAAGGAGGGCAAGCTACAGTGATTATACAGGGATAAGAAGATACATATATATTCACACCATTGAGTCTTCGTTTGCTGGAAAGTTCTATCTAGTACCTGCAAGACGATATAACACTTCACCTGGATCTCTTCCAGGATCTTCCAACATTTTTATTATCTTGGCTTCTTTAACCGACTCTTTAGTATTCAACGTTTGAATCTATAAGTCTTAGCTGGGAGAGTTATTACATTGGTGCATTCCAGAAACAAAGTGCTGCTGGTAATACCTAATGTTACAACAGTTGGCAAGTATTGCATTCTACGCTAAAATGCGAAACTTCACAGCAAACAGGCGTTCAGAGGCACTGCCAACCTAATAAAACATTCTTAGTAAAATGTCCGTAAGAGTGTGGGAAGACTGAGGGAGGGAGAAAGTCAACAAGAGTGAGTGTGAGGATTGAGAGTGTGTGAGTGAGTGAAGGACTGTGAATGAGCGTGAGTGAGAGTGCGACTGAGAAAGACAGAGTGAAACAGAGGGAGTGTGAGTGAGAAAGACGGTGTAACACTCAGAGTGAGAGTGAGTTTGAGTGGGATTGCCAGAGTGAAAGTGTTTGAGAAAGTGAGTGAGAGAGCGAGAGTGAGAAAGTGAGTGAGAGCGCGAGAGTATGACAGTGTGAGTAGGCGAGAGTGAGAGTGTAAGTTAGTGAGAGTGTGTGTGTGAGGGTGAGAGAGTGACAGTGTTAGTGAGTGAGAGACTGATTGACAGCGCGAGAGTATAACTGTGAGAGTTACCTAGCGTGAGAGTGTGCGAGTATGTGAGCGAGTTTGAGTGAGTGTGAGTCAGCGAGTGAGAGAGAGTGTTTGGGTGAGAATGTGGGATTGTGACGGTGAGAGAGTGTGAGTATGAGCGTGAGTGAGAAAGACTGCGAGAGTGAAAGTGTGAGTTTGGGAAAGTCAGTGAGAGACCGAGAGTGTGAGAGTCAGTGAGACATGGAGTGTGAGAAAGTGAGAGTGTGAGAACGTGAGTGAGAACGCGAGAGGTGAGAAAGTGAGAGAGCGAGAGTGTGAGAAAGTGAGTGAGAGCCAGAGCGTGAGAAAGTGAGTGAGAGAGCGAGAATATGAGAGTAAGTGAGAGTGCGTGACAGTGAATGTGTATGAGTGAGAGTGTCTGATATAGTGTGTAGAGTAATAGTGTGTAGAGTGAGAGTGTGCAAAAGAGAGTGCAAGAGGGAGAGAGTGCAAGAGTGAGAGTGCAAGAGTGAGTGAAGACTGACTGTGACTATTGAGAGAGAAGAGTGAGAGTAGGAGTGTGATGGTGAGAGTGAGAGCAGGAGTGTAACGATGAGAGTGACAGTAGGAGTGTAACGGTGAGAGTGAGAGCAGCATGTGACGGTGAGAGTGAGAGCAGGAGTGTGACGGTGAGAGTGAGAGCAGGAATGTGACGGTGAGAGTGAGAGCAGGAGTGTGACGGTGCGAGTGACAGCAGGAGTGTGACGGTGAGAGTGACAGCAGGAATGTGACGGTGCGAGTGAGAGCAGGAGTGTGACGGTGCGAGTGAGAGCAGGAGTGTGACGGTTAGAGTGAGAGCAGGAATGTGACGGTGAGAGTGAGAGCAGGAGTGTGACGGTGCGAGTGAGAGCAGGAGTGTGACGGTGAGAGTGAGAGCAGGAGTGTGACGGTGCGAGTGAGAGCAGGACTGTGACGGTGAGAGTGAGAGCAGCATGTGACGGTGAGAGTGCGAGCAGGAGTGTGACAGTGAGAGTGAGAGCAGGACTGTGACGGTTAGAGTGAGAGCAGGAATGTGACGGTGCGAGTGAGAGCAGGAGTGTGACGGTGAGAGTGAGAGCAGGAGTGTGACGGTGCGAGTGAGAGCAGGAGTGTGACGGTGAGAGTGAGAGCAGCATGTGACGGTGAGAGTAAGAGCAGGAGTGTGACGGTGAGAGTGAGAGCAGGAGTGTGACGGTGCGAGTGAGAGCAGGAGTGTGACGGTGAGAGTGAGAGCAGCATGTGACGGTGAGAGTGAGAGCAGGAGTGTGACGGTGAGAGTGAGAGCAGGACTGTGACGGTTAGAGTGAGAGCAGGAATGTGACGGTGCGAGTGAGAGCAGGAGTGTGACGGTGAGGTTGAGAGCAGGAGTGTGACGGTGAGGTTGAGAGCTGGAGTGTGACGGTGAGAGTGAGAGCAGGAGTGTGTGAGAGCAGGAGTGTGTGTGAGAGCAGGAGTGTGTGTGAGAGCAGGAGTGTGTGTGAGAGCAGGAGTGTGTGTGAGAGCAGGAGTGTGTGTGAGAGCAGGAGTGTGTGTGAGAGCAGGAGTGTGTGTGAGAGCAGGAGTGTGTGTGAGAACAGGAGTGTGTGTGAGAGCAGGGGTGTGTGAGAGCAGGAGTGTGTGTGAGAGCAGGAGTGTGTATGAGAGCAGGAGTGTGTGAGAGCAGGAGTGAGTGTGAGAGCAGGAGTGTGTGGTGAGAGCAGGAGTGCGTGTGAGAGCAGGAGTGTGTGTGAGAGTAGGAGTGTGTGAGAGCAGGAGTGTGTGTGAGAGCAGGAGTGTGTGTGAGAGCAGGAGTGTGTGGTGAGAGCAGGAGTGTGTGTGAGAGCATGAGTGTGTGTGAGAGCAGGAGTGTGTGAGAGCAGGAGTGTGTATGAGAGCAGAGTGTGTGTGAGTAGGAGTGTGTGTGAGTAGGAGTGTATGAGAGCAGGAGTGTGACGGTGAGAGTGAGAGCAGGAGTGTGACGATGAGAGTGAGAGCAGGAGTGTGTGAGAGCAGGAGTGTGTGAGAGCAGGAGTGTGTGTGAGAACAGGAGTGTGTATGAGAGCAGGAGTGTTTGTGAGAGCAGGAGTGTGTGTGAGAGCAGGAGTGTGTGTGAGAGCAGGAGTGTGTGTGAGAACAGGAGTGTTTGTGAGAGCAGGAGTGTGTGTGAAAGCAGTAGTATGACCGTGAGAGTGAGAGCAGGAGTGTGTATGAGAGCAGGAGTGTGTGTGAGAGCAGGAGTGTGTGTGAGAGCAGGAGTGTGTATGAGAGCAGAGTGTGTGTAAGTAGGAATGTGTATGAGAGCAGGACTGTGACGGTGAGAGTGAGAGCAGGAGTGTGACGGTGAGAGTGAGAGCAGAAGTGTGTGTGAGAGCAGGAGTGTGACGGTGAGAGTGAGAACAGGAGTGTGTGTGAGAGCAGGAGTGTAACGGTGAGAGTGAGAGCAGGAGTGTGTGTGAGAGCAGGAGTGTGTGTGAGAGCAGGAGTGTGTGAGAGCAGGAGTGTGTGAGAGCAGGAGTGTGTGAGAGCAGGAGTGTGTGTGAGAGCAGGAGTGTGACGGTGAGAGTGAGAGCAGAAGTGTGTGTGAGAGCAGGAGTGTGACGGTGAGAGTGAGAGCAGGAGTGTGACGGTGAGAGTGAGAGCAGGAGTGTGTGTGAGAGCAGGAGTGTGACGGTGAGAGTGAGAGCAGGAGTGTGTGTGAGAGCAGGAGTGTGACGGTGAGAGTGAGAGCAGAAGTGTGTGTGAGAGCAGGAGTGTGACGGTGAGAGTGAGAGCAGGAGTGTGTGTGAGAGCAGGAGTGTGACGGTGAGAGTGAGAGCAGAAGTGTGTGTGAGAGCAGGAGTGTGACGGTGAGAGTGAGAGCAGGAGTGCGTGTGAGAGCAGGAGTGTGACGGTGAGAGTGAGAGCAGGAGTGTGTGTGAGAGCAGTAGTGTGACGGTGAGAGTGAGAGCAGGAGTGTGAAGGTGAGAGTGAGAGCAGGAGTGTGTGTGAGAGCAGGAGTGTGACGGTGAGAGTGAGAGAAGGAGTGTGTGTGAGAGCAGTAGTGTGACGGTGAGAGTGAGAGCAGAAGTGTGTGTGAGAGCAGGAGTGTGAAGGCGAGAGTGAGAGCAGAAGTGTGTGTGAGAGCAGGAGTGTGACGGTGAGAGTGAGAGCAGGAGTGTGTGTGAGAGCAGGAGTGTGAAGGCGAGAGTGAGAGCAGAAGTGTGTGTGAGAGCAGGAGTGTGTGTGAGAGCAGGAGTGTGAAGGTGAGAGTGAGAGCAGAAGTGTGTGTGAGAGCAGGAGTGTGTGTGAGAGCAGGAGTGTGTGTGAGAGCAGAAGTGTGTGTGAGAGCAGGAGTGTGTATGAGAGCAGAAGTGTGTGTGAGAGCAGGAGTGTGTGTGAGAGCAGGAGTGTGAAGGTGAGAGTGAGAGCAGAAGTGTGTGTGAGAGCAGAAGTGAGAGTGAGAGCAGGAGTGTGTGTGAGAGCAGGAGTGTGACGGTGAAGTGAGAGCAGGAGTGTGTGTGAGAGCAGGAGTGAGAGTGAGAGCAGAAGTGTGTGTGAGAGCAGGAGTGTGACGGTGAGAGTGAGAGCAGAAGTGTGAGTGAGAGCAGAAGTGAGAGTGAGAGCAGAAGTGAGAGTGAGAGCAGGAGTGAGAGTGAGAGCAGGAGTGTGTGTGAGAGCAGGAGTGAGAGTGAGAGCAGAAGTGTGAGTGAGAGCAGGAGTGAGAGTGAGTACAGGAGTGTGTGTGAGAGCAGGAGTGTGACGGTGAGAGTGAGAGCAGAAGTGTGTGTGAGAGCAGAAGTGAGAGTGAGAGCAGGAGTGTGTGTGAGAGCAGGAGTGTGACGGTGAGAGTGAGAGCAGAAGTGTGTGTGAGAGCAGAAGTGAGAGTGAGAGCAGAAGTGTGTGTGAGAGCAGAAGTGTGTGTGAGAGCAGGAGTGTGACGGTGAGAGTGAGAGCAGGAGTGTGTGTGAGAGCAGGAGTGTGAAGGCGAGAGTGAGAGCAGAAGTGTGTGTGAGAGCAGGAGTGTGTGTGAGAGCAGGAGTGTGAAGGTGAGAGTGAGAGCAGAAGTGTGTGTGAGAGCAGGAGTGTGTGTGAGAGCAGGAGTGTGTGTGAGAGCAGAAGTGTGTGTGAGAGCAGGAGTGTGTATGAGAGCAGAAGTGTGTGTGAGAGCAGGAGTGTGTGTGAGAGCAGGAGTGTGAAGGTGAGAGTGAGAGCAGAAGTGTGTGTGAGAGCAGAAGTGAGAGTGAGAGCAGGAGTGTGTGTGAGAGCAGGAGTGTGAAGGTGAGAGTGAGAGCAGAAGTGTGTGTGAGAGCAGGAGTGTGACGGTGAGAGTGAGAGCAGAAGTGTGTGTGAGAGCAGTAGTGTGACGGTGAGAGTGAGAGCAGAAGTGTGTGTGAGAGCAGGAGTGTGAAGGCGAGAGTGAGAGCAGGAGTGTGACGGTGAGAGTGAGAGCAGGAGTGTGAAGGTGAGAGTGAGAGCAGGAGTGTGACGGTGAGAGTGAGAGCAGGAGTGTGTGTGAGAGCAGGAGTGTGACGGTGAGAGTGAGAGCAGAAGTGTGTGTGAGAGCAGGAGTGTGACGGTGAGAGTGAGAGCAGGAGTGTGTGTGAGAGCAGGAGTGTGACGGTGAGAGTGAGAGCAGGAGTGTGTGTGAGAGCAGTAGTGTGACGGTGAGAGTGAGAACAGGAGTGTGAAGGTGAGAGTGAGAGCAGGAGTGTGTGTGAGAGCAGGAGTGTGACGGTGCGAGTGAGAGCAGGACTGTGACGGTGAGAGTGAGAGCAGCATGTGACGGTGAGAGTGCGAGCAGGAGTGTGACAGTGAGAGTGAGAGCAGGACTGTGACGGTTAGAGTGAGAGCAGGAATGTGACGGTGCGAGTGAGAGCAGGAGTGTGACGGTGAGAGTGAGAGCAGGAGTGTGACGGTGCGAGTGAGAGCAGGAGTGTGACGGTGAGAGTGAGAGCAGCATGTGACGGTGAGAGTAAGAGCAGGAGTGTGACGGTGAGAGTGAGAGCAGGAGTGTGACGGTGCGAGTGAGAGCAGGAGTGTGACGGTGAGAGTGAGAGCAGCATGTGACGGTGAGAGTGAGAGCAGGAGTGTGACAGTGAGAGTGAGAGCAGGACTGTGACGGTTAGAGTGAGAGCAGGAATGTGACGGTGCGAGTGAGAGCAGGAGTGTGACGGTGAGGTTGAGAGCAGGAGTGTGACGGTGAGGTTGAGAGCTGGAGTGTGACGGTGAGAGTGAGAGCAGGAGTGTGTGAGAGCAGGAGTGTGTGTGAGAGCAGGAGTGTGTGTGAGAGCAGGAGTGTGTGTGAGAGCAGGAGTGTGTGTGAGAGCAGGAGTGTGTGTGAGAGCAGGAGTGTGTGTGAGAGCAGGAGTGTGTGTGAGAGCAGGAGTGTGTGTGAGAGCAGGAGTGTGTGTGAGAACAGGAGTGTGTGTGAGAGCAGGGGTGTGTGAGAGCAGGAGTGTGTGTGAGAGCAGGAGTGTGTATGAGAGCAGGAGTGTGTGAGAGCAGGAGTGAGTGTGAGAGCAGGAGTGTGTGGTGAGAGCAGGAGTGCGTGTGAGAGCAGGAGTGTGTGTGAGAGTAGGAGTGTGTGAGAGCAGGAGTGTGTGTGAGAGCAGGAGTGTGTGTGAGAGCAGGAGTGTGTGGTGAGAGCAGGAGTGTGTGTGAGAGCATGAGTGTGTGTGAGAGCAGGAGTGTGTGAGAGCAGGAGTGTGTATGAGAGCAGAGTGTGTGTGAGTAGGAGTGTGTGTGAGTAGGAGTGTATGAGAGCAGGAGTGTGACGGTGAGAGTGAGAGCAGGAGTGTGACGATGAGAGTGAGAGCAGGAGTGTGTGAGAGCAGGAGTGTGTGAGAGCAGGAGTGTGTGTGAGAACAGGAGTGTGTATGAGAGCAGGAGTGTTTGTGAGAGCAGGAGTGTGTGTGAGAGCAGGAGTGTGTGTGAGAGCAGGAGTGTGTGTGAGAACAGGAGTGTTTGTGAGAGCAGGAGTGTGTGTGAAAGCAGTAGTATGACCGTGAGAGTGAGAGCAGGAGTGTGTATGAGAGCAGGAGTGTGTGTGAGAGCAGGAGTGTGTGTGAGAGCAGGAGTGTGTATGAGAGCAGAGTGTGTGTAAGTAGGAATGTGTATGAGAGCAGGACTGTGACGGTGAGAGTGAGAGCAGGAGTGTGACGGTGAGAGTGAGAGCAGAAGTGTGTGTGAGAGCAGGAGTGTGACGGTGAGAGTGAGAACAGGAGTGTGTGTGAGAGCAGGAGTGTAACGGTGAGAGTGAGAGCAGGAGTGTGTGTGAGAGCAGGAGTGTGTGTGAGAGCAGGAGTGTGTGAGAGCAGGAGTGTGTGAGAGCAGGAGTGTGTGAGAGCAGGAGTGTGTGTGAGAGCAGGAGTGTGACGGTGAGAGTGAGAGCAGAAGTGTGTGTGAGAGCAGGAGTGTGACGGTGAGAGTGAGAGCAGGAGTGTGTGTGAGAGCAGGAGTGTGACGGTGAGAGTGAGAGCAGGAGTGTGTGTGAGAGCAGGAGTGTGACGGTGAGAGTGAGAGCAGAAGTGTGTGTGAGAGCAGGAGTGTGACGGTGAGAGTGAGAGCAGGAGTGTGTGTGAGAGCAGGAGTGTGACGGTGAGAGTGAGAGCAGAAGTGTGTGTGAGAGCAGGAGTGTGACGGTGAGAGTGAGAGCAGGAGTGCGTGTGAGAGCAGGAGTGTGACGGTGAGAGTGAGAGCAGGAGTGTGTGTGAGAGCAGTAGTGTGACGGTGAGAGTGAGAGCAGGAGTGTGAAGGTGAGAGTGAGAGCAGGAGTGTGTGTGAGAGCAGGAGTGTGACGGTGAGAGTGAGAGAAGGAGTGTGTGTGAGAGCAGTAGTGTGACGGTGAGAGTGAGAGCAGAAGTGTGTGTGAGAGCAGGAGTGTGAAGGCGAGAGTGAGAGCAGAAGTGTGTGTGAGAGCAGGAGTGTGACGGTGAGAGTGAGAGCAGGAGTGTGTGTGAGAGCAGGAGTGTGAAGGCGAGAGTGAGAGCAGAAGTGTGTGTGAGAGCAGGAGTGTGTGTGAGAGCAGGAGTGTGAAGGTGAGAGTGAGAGCAGAAGTGTGTGTGAGAGCAGGAGTGTGTGTGAGAGCAGGAGTGTGTGTGAGAGCAGAAGTGTGTGTGAGAGCAGGAGTGTGTATGAGAGCAGAAGTGTGTGTGAGAGCAGGAGTGTGTGTGAGAGCAGGAGTGTGAAGGTGAGAGTGAGAGCAGAAGTGTGTGTGAGAGCAGAAGTGAGAGTGAGAGCAGGAGTGTGTGTGAGAGCAGGAGTGTGACGGTGAGAGTGAGAGCAGGAGTGTGTGTGAGAGCAGGAGTGAGAGTGAGAGCAGAAGTGTGTGTGAGAGCAGGAGTGTGACGGTGAGAGTGAGAGCAGAAGTGTGAGTGAGAGCAGAAGTGAGAGTGAGAGCAGAAGTGAGAGTGAGAGCAGGAGTGAGAGTGAGAGCAGGAGTGTGTGTGAGAGCAGGAGTGAGAGTGAGAGCAGAAGTGTGAGTGAGAGCAGGAGTGAGAGTGAGAGCAGGAGTGTGTGTGAGAGCAGGAGTGTGACGGTGAGAGTGAGAGCAGAAGTGTGTGTGAGAGCAGAAGTGAGAGTGAGAGCAGGAGTGTGTGTGAGAGCAGGAGTGTGACGGTGAGAGTGAGAGCAGAAGTGTGTGTGAGAGCAGAAGTGAGAGTGAGAGCAGAAGTGTGTGTGAGAGCAGGAGTGTGACGGTGAGAGTGAGAGCAGGAGTGTGTGTGAGAGCAGGAGTGTGAAGGCGAGAGTGAGAGCAGAAGTGTGTGTGAGAGCAGGAGTGTGTGTGAGAGCAGGAGTGTGAAGGTGAGAGTGAGAGCAGAAGTGTGTGTGAGAGCAGGAGTGTGTGTGAGAGCAGGAGTGTGTGTGAGAGCAGAAGTGTGTGTGAGAGCAGGAGTGTGTATGAGAGCAGAAGTGTGTGTGAGAGCAGGAGTGTGTGTGAGAGCAGGAGTGTGAAGGTGAGAGTGAGAGCAGAAGTGTGTGTGAGAGCAGAAGTGAGAGTGAGAGCAGGAGTGTGTGTGAGAGCAGGAGTGTGAAGGTGAGAGTGAGAGCAGAAGTGTGTGTGAGAGCAGGAGTGTGACGGTGAGAGTGAGAGCAGAAGTGTGTGTGAGAGCAGTAGTGTGACGGTGAGAGTGAGAGCAGAAGTGTGTGTGAGAGCAGGAGTGTGAAGGCGAGAGTGAGAGCAGGAGTGTGACGGTGAGAGTGAGAGCAGGAGTGTGAAGGTGAGAGTGAGAGCAGGAGTGTGACGGTGAGAGTGAGAGCAGGAGTGTGTGTGAGAGCAGGAGTGTGACGGTGAGAGTGAGAGCAGAAGTGTGTGTGAGAGCAGGAGTGTGACGGTGAGAGTGAGAGCAGGAGTGTGTGTGAGAGCAGGAGTGTGACGGTGAGAGTGAGAGCAGGAGTGTGTGTGAGAGCAGTAGTGTGACGGTGAGAGTGAGAACAGGAGTGTGAAGGTGAGAGTGAGAGCAGGAGTGTGTGTGAGAGCAGGAGTGTGACGGTGAGAGTGAGAGCAGGAGTGTGTGTGAGAGCAGGAGTGTGACGGTGAGAGTGAGAGCAGAAGTGTGAGAGAGTAAGATTATGTAAGGTTGAAATAGTGTGTGTAATACGAAGCAACTCGGAAAGTAACTTGCCAATTCGTTTCGGTAGAGTCCAGAATGTTCGTCTTTGAGAAGGTTCTGCCTTGACCCGGGCACTGTATGAGAGGGTTGGCTCGTGCCCAGAGAACAGTTGAAGGGTTAACAACATAGTAAGTGTTCAGTGGACAGGATCGTGAGCTGATTCACTTGTGTTTGTGCAAAAGAGTCTAACGTTAACGGTACGCTAAAGCTTAGAAGCCAAAGTGTAATCAACACTAAACGGTATTCTACACTACAATATAGAAGTTATTTTCACTTACCTCGTCCTTCCCTTTTACGATGCACATTTTAACATCATCGTCAGGCGAAAACCAAGTCAGCCTCTGTAAAGGAGAAACAAATATATTTAATTGTCTTGGTAGTGCTATACGCTATGCTTTTTATTACAAAAGATAATAATTCCGCCCAAATAATGAGAAACCAAATGCAGCACATGCCAACAAAATCTTATGTGTTGCACTCACATGACTTTCTCTACTCTCATACTAACTATTCTCACAAACTCTTATTCTTGTATCTTCTTCGTGTTAGTTGAGATAAACATATGCAGAAATAATCTTATTGCTTATTTCCTTGTAGGTACAAGGGGAATATGGGAACAGTAGGTTTTGAGCAATAGTAAAATCTTTTAAAGCTTTCAAATTCCGTATAAAATGAATTATAATGTTCAATTTCGCAGAAGCACAAGTTCTCCAAAACTCACACAAATAATAACGAATATCTCCGAAATGGTTCACTCTAAAAACAATATTTGAACATGAATTGTGTGTTTCAGCAAGATCTACATTTTTGCATAGTAAGATTTCATCTATCTCTTAGAGTTTACAAGTTATGCAAAAGTCATTCAGAGTAAACAGGACTACATGTGCTATAGACAGAAAATTCCAAAAGTAAATTTCATTTGTTATAAAGATATCTCAAACATATGGCATTTTAATCAAAATCGTTTTAGCCATTTTTTTTAAATCTTAGTTTCGCATGCTTGAAAGACATTAAACTTAAATAACAACTTTGGTTTTTAACCGACTTATCGTTTTTGAGTTATGGTGGCCAATTCAATAACTGATAAACCGTAAGAGATGGATCAAGTCTTAATGTACAACAAATGTAGATCTCACTAAACCACACAATTTATGTCCAAATAAATTTTGTTGTAGAGTGAACTATTTCGGAGACATTCGTTGTTATTTGTGGGGGTTCTAGAATACTTAAACTTTCGCGAAACGGAAGATCGCTATTTATTTTTTATATGTTAGGCGCGCAAAGAGAATGAAATCTGAAAGCTTTCAAAGATTTGACTATCGCTCAATATTCCCCTTGTACCTAAAAGGAAATAAACAATAAGATAATTTCTGCAAAAGTTTATTTGAACTAACACGAAGATGATATAGGAATAAGAGTTTGTAAGAATGGTTAGTACATGAGAGAGAAAGCCATGTGAGTGCAACAGCTCAGATATTTAATGTAATAGCCATAGAGCCACTTTTTAGAAAATTAAATTTTCGAAAAATGTATAATATAAAGGTGCTTTAGTATGGGTAATATCAAGGCAAGCATAATGTTTTAAAATGTGTAATTTGCAAATGATGGTGACCGATTCGTTACAGATACAAGTGACTGCTGCAGCGATGAAGGAATATGCACGCTTGGGCCGTTTGCTTTTAGACGTAATGTCTTGCGGATTGCCTTCGATTAAACAGGATTTATCTATGAAAGCATAATGGCGCTTTGGTCGGGTCGGGTCGGGTCGGGTCAGTGGCCATGTTGCTCTATTAGGAAGCTTGTTAGTGTACGTACAAAAGGCTGGCATCAATAATCTGCACTTACACTGATCGGTTATCTGTCTGTCCAGATAGATCCATTTCACGGATACATACGTACTAGTGTAGTATTAGCAAACTGTGCACGAACTTCATAGCATAATGTACCGCAGGTAGTGAGAGAGGGGGAGAGATGCAGAGAGAGGGAGAGATGCAGAGAAAGGGAGAGACGGAGAGAGGGAGAGAAACAGAGATGCAGAGAGAAAGTGAGGGGTGAAAAAGAGGGTGAACGACGGAGACTGGGAAATAGAAAAAGAGAGAGGGAGCGAAAAGACAGTAGTTCTAGGAAAGGAGAGACAGAGATAAGGAGAGACAAATATCGAAGGAGAGAAAAGAGAGATGGTGCAAGAATGAAAGGGGAGAGGAAGAGAGGTAATAAAGGAAAAGAGGGAACGAGAGTAGGAGAGGAGACAGTTAGAAAGAATGGGAGAAGAGAGAAAAAGAGAGGGAGGAAGAGATGGGAGAGATTTTCTGCGTCTCTTATGGTTCACCAGTTGTCCAAAACGTCAACTCCTTGGTGTGTGTAGCGCTGCTGCTTACAAACCGGGAGATCGGGGCGCTCACCTCCTCACGTCCCACCTCCAGTACTGTAGCCCGCGGTAGGCAGACGTGTGGAACGCAGCGGTCGAGCGGTAGGACTTGCCATCGTTAGAACCAGCAGATGATTTTTACCCGACGTTTCGCTTTTCAGCTATGTTGTTCACGGTCACGGACACACACACAAACCTTTTTCCAAAATTCTTTGTTTCACAGTAAGTATGGCAAGTATTGTATTCCACTCAAAAATTCGATGTCGAGATGTGTGTGTGTGTGTGCGCGCGCGCGTGCGCATCAGTCTGTGAGCACATAACTTAATGTCTTAATACAATACTTCCTCTACTTAGTAGTAGAGAAAGTAAAAACGAAAAGTCAGGTAAAAACTAAAGTGGTATTTAAGATTAACATCTTTCAAGGATGCGACACGAAGACTTTGAAGAAAATTGCTCCACCCTAAACTACCCTTTATATGGAAACTTTTTCGAAAATTTTTGATTTTCTTGAAAATGGCTCTAAAGATTTTGATTAAAATGAGGTATGTTTAATATATTTTTATGACAAAGAAAATGTAGATTTTGAATTTCCGAGATATTCCTGGTTATTTTTGTGAGTTTTGCAAAACTTACAGTTTCTGCAAATCTAAGATGGTTATTCAGCCTTTTATCTGTTTGGCTGTGCTCAGAGCCTACTGTATTCCCATATTCCCCTTGTACCTACAACAAGATAAGCAATAAGATAATTTCTATAGATGTTTACCTCTAGTAACATGAAGTAGATATAGTATTAAGAGTTTGTAGGAATAGTTAGTACAAGAGTAGAGAAAGTCATGTGAGCGCAACACATTACAATTTGTATATCAGAACATAATGTTAATGGAGTGCAAGGTTGTGGTTGTGAAAAGCTGGAGGAAGGCATTACGACTCGACCTGTGACACACGTAACAAATACAACTGTGCACAGTGGGTGGCAGCCTGGCCCAGCCGTCTTTGTTTGCATGTCACAGAGATAAGGCTTTTGATATACGAGTTCATTTAAATAAAATATCGTCAACTGCTGGACTGGACACGCCATCCATACCTCCATGTTCTGCATGGAATGTATCACTTAAAGTCCTAATTAATGAACCAAAGTGTGTATCTCTTTCAGATTATCTACTACTTAAACAGTGCCATCTGTTGCCATACACTAGTAGTTTTTGAACATTATTTTAAACGCTAGCTTTGTGAATGTCAGCTGTAAAAATGCATCTATGCAATGGTCGGATGTGGGGATGGGCAGGAAACACCATAACTATTGCTTTTCATCTCCCCGAAAGAGGGGAGGTTTGCTAATACGCGAACTTTGCCTCTCTTTAACCCCCAGCCGTGCAATGTGTTGCAGTGGCGGGTTGGTTATATGTACGCTGTGTTTGATTTACGAAACCACTTTCAAATCTTATGTGATAAACATATGTTCATTAGTGACTTCTTTGGTACTGGTTACGTTTAACAAGTCTATCAATATTTGGTGACAAAGTCGAAGTGTATAGCCTTAGAAGATACATCAAGTGATCGTCACGTAACATATTGCGATACAGACTTTCAATATAGTTCAACTTGGAGAAACTCTGTTCACAAATATATGTAGAGCTATACTCAATCTCATACACACTATTGTTGTAAATATTCACTTCTCTATCTAAGCGCATAAAATATTGATATTTAAAAAAGTATAACAATAGGCAAATTCAAACAAATAAAGAATAACTCGGAAATGGTTCCCTCAAAATCATAACGAAGTATCTGACAAAAATTGCGTATTTTAATCAGATCCACATTTTTTATTTAGTAAAGTTTTGTCTGTCTCTTGTTGTTCATCATTTATGCAAAGGTCCTCTAAAATGAAGAGGTCTTCTGAGGACATTCTCAGAAGATTCAAGGTATGACTTAGAAACGGCCGTGAAATCGCCTGTTTGTGTCCGTCACTGGATACTGGCTGCGAGTCTACACGTCACAGGCGTGATTTAACCTCCAACTAAAAGCGACACGTAAAGGCAACTAATTACGTAAGCGTCTCCAAAGAGACAAAGTTGGACATCGCTGCACTAGCACCTATAAATCAGTGTATAATGAAAACCATTTCAGAAAATATTCATCTCGATTAAGTTGAAGCGCATTGAACAATAAACTTTAGCGACAGTATTTTTTTTAAATGGCTTTCTCTACTCTTGTACTAACCATTCTTACAAACGCCTCTGCTTTAATCTTCGGTTAGTTGAGATAAACATTTGCAGAAGTTCTTGTTGTTTATTTCCTTGTAGTAGCTTTGAGCGATATTCAAATCTTTTAGAACTTTGCGATTCCGTTCTCTTTGCAGGGCTAAGATTAAAAAAAAAAAAAAAAAAAAAAAAAAAAAAAAAAAAAAAAAAAAATTCCAAGACTCGCAGAAATAACAAGGAATATCTCCGAAAGGGTTGCTCATTCAACAAAAAAAAAAATTGAATATAAATTGTGTGTTTTAGCAAGATCTACATTTTTTCTAAAGTATGATTTGGTCTATCTCTTACGGTTTACCAGTTATGCAAAAGTCATCCAGAGTAAACAGGGCTACATAGACTATAGCCAGAAAATAGAAAATCTACATTTCGTTTGCCTTAAAAATATCTCAAACACACGGCTCTTTAATCAAAATCGTTCAAGGCATTTTCGAGAAAATCATAATTTTCCATGTAAACGATAGTTCAGGCTGGAGTAGTTTTCTTCAAAATCTTCGGGTCGCACTTTGAAAGACTTAAATACCAACTTTGCTTTTTAACTGACTTTTCTTTTTTGAGTTATGCTGCACACACACACACACACACACACACACACACACACACACACACACACACACACACACACACACACACACACACACACACACACACACAAACGCACACGCTCGGGCGCGGACCTTTTTCTAAAAATGCTCTTTTTGGATTCAGAGTTCCAGTGAAATCTCGACAGAGGAACACAATACTTGCTCTACTTCACTATACGAAGTAGAGTATTATTTATGAAGACAGTACACCGGAATACTCCCATAACAATTATAATAATAAAGGCACACTTATGCTAATAGGATTAGTATATCAAATCAGCATTAAGCTTAGAGGTAATAACGAGACAAGAAGCCCACGCAGTATTACCAACCCTCGTGTAGGTATCTTAAGAACGAGAAAGCCATTCCAATCCGATTATCAACAGCTTGGTCTTGTAAGCAGCAAAAACGAAACTTTCTGTGAAATACAAATAAATTACATTGGTCAATTATTTTATCCGGAAATGGACTTTATTTCAGCTTTGATGCTACGAACTAGAGAATTACTGTGTAATAAAAAAGCTCTATACTCGTTAAGTCCACAGCACAAAGCAGGATGAATACAATTCTATGAAGTACGGGCAACACCAAGGCTGAAGTGAGAGTTGGACAATAAGTAAGGAAGATAAAAGAACGATACAGTCCGCAGAAATGACATTCCTCAGGAAAGTGAAAGAAAGAGACCAAATAAAGAATTAGGAAATAAGCAAGGAATTAAACATCATACCAGGCGAAGGTAACTTATTACATTCCTTTAAATATGTGCTTCATATATAGTGGGGACAAGCTACAAGCCTACTTCTTGAACTGAAGAGGAAGAAGATAGTGCTTTAATAAAAAAATCTTTAGAGCAACTTTTAAGAAAACTGGCAATTTCGAACAACTAAAAATCTGTATCGAAATATGTTACACTTGGAGTATGTTCTAAGACTATGCACTTCAACTTTGTCGCCAAACATTCATAGACTTGTTAAACGTAAGCAGTACCAATCACTAATGAACATATATTTATCACATAACATTTGAAAGGGCTTTCGTAAATCAAACTCAACGTACATGTAACCAACCCGCCACTGCAACACAATGAACGGCTGGGGGTTAAAGAAGCACAAACCACACAGAAACACACACATACATAAAAACATAAACATACACAAACCAGACAGAAACACACACATACATAAAAACATAAACATACACAAACCACACAGAAACACACACATACATAAAAACATAAACATACACAAACCACACAGAAACACACACATACATAAAAACATAAACATACACAAACCACACAGAAACACACACATACTAAACACATCAACATACACAAACCACACAGAAACACATACATAAACACATAAACATACACAAACCACACAGAAACACACACATACATAAAAACATAAACATACAAAAACCACACAGAAACACACACATACTAAACACATAAACATACACAAACCACACAGAAACACACACATAAACACATAAACATACACAAACCACACAGAAACACACACATACTAAACACATAAACATACACAAACCACACACAAACACACACATACATAAAAACATAAACATACACAAACCACACAAACACACACATACTAAACACATATACATACACAAACCACACAGAAACACACACATACATAAACATATAAACATGCACAAACCACACAAACAGACACATACTAAACACATAAACATGCACAAACCACACAAACACACACATACATAAAGACATAAACATACACAAACCACACACAAACACACACATACATAAACACATAACGTACACAAACCACACAGAAACACACACATACATAAAGACATAACATACACAAACCACACAGAAACACACACATACATAAACACATAACATACACAAACCACACAGAAACACACACATACATAAACACATAACGTACACAAACCACACGTGTGCTCGGAATCCGGCGGCGAGCTATATATGCTGGTGTCCAGTACAAGTTGTTTAACTCCTCTATACAATATAAGTGACACTTTTTGCTACTGACGCAGTCCACAGTGTTACCAACACAGTAGCAGCCGTTGTAATTCGTGCTCAAACGAATCTTCCCCTTTAGTAGGTTGGTACATTTATTCGTCTACGTTATCGAGTGCCATAATGTAGTCTTGCATTGCAAAGAGAGCCATTAAAGGCTGCGACACGCTAAGATGTCGTCATTAGCGACGTTATTATGCCAATTTGTAAAGCAAATATCGTGTTACAGAGATGACAATATTGCACAAACGACCACTGTTCTTAATAACCTCGCCTTCTCGCTAAGAAACAGAGGATTAAGTTAAACTCACGCCTCGTTTCCCAGCGGACAATTGTTTCATTTAGACATAATTTCGCCCATTACGTCAAGAAAATATATGATAGTCTTGTGGTACACTCGCTTCCATTGCTGCACTCACTGCAACTTCGGGAGGCGTTCACAGATGGAGTATGTATACCAAGGAGGATCTATCTGTTCACCTTTCTACTTTCTCTACTATGCATAGCAAGTAGAGGAGGTATTCTATTCCATCCAAAAATTCAATGTCAAGATTTCACCGAAAACATGTTTCGAGGCTCCCTGAAGACAAAAAAAGAAGCACTTCTAGTAAAAGAACCGCGCGTGCTGCGTATGTATCTGTCAGTCTGTGGACAGTATAACTCAAAAACAAAAAGTCCGTTAAAACCAAAATTGGTATTTAAGTCTAATATTTTTCAAGGATGCGACACGAACATTTCGAAGGAAATTTCTCCACCCTAAATTACCCTTTACATGGAAAATTTTTATTTTCTCGAAAATGGCTATAAGAATTTTGATTTAAGTCCCATATGTTTAAGATATTTTTATGACAAACGAAATGTATATTTTGATTTCTCTGGCTATAGTCTATGTAGTCCTGTTCACTCTTTACGACTTTTGAATAACCGGTAAACAGTAAAAGATAGACCAAATCTTACTATACAAGAAATATATATCTTGCTAAAAAAGGCAATTTATGTCGAAATACATTTTTTGTAGAGTGGACCCTTACGCAGATACTCTTTGTTAGTTGTGTGAGTGAAATGGAAGATCTTTCTTCTTCTTCTTCTTCTTCTTCTTCTTCTTCTTCTTCTTCTTTTTTAATTTTTTTTTACCTTAGCCGTGCAAAGAGAACGGCATCTCAAGGTTTTAAAACATTTAACTATCGCTCAAAGCCTACTGTATTCTCATATTACCCTTGTACCCAGAAGGAAATAAGTCACAAGTTAATTTCTGGAAATGTTTATCTCAACTAACACGAGGAAGATATAGGAATAAGAATTTATAAGAATGGTTAGTACAAGAGTAGAGAAAGTCATGTGAGTACACCACATCGATTTTTATGGACGCTCCCTGTGGTTCTCAGCGTCACTTTCTATAACGGGTGTGAAACACCACTTTATTTTGCTTAGAGGCCTCTTTATGAGTCATGAAGTTGTTTTAGTACGAGAACACCGCCTTTACGTCCCTTCCGAAGTAAGTCATGCTACGGATTTTTTCACATGGCCCACCGCCGTGTTTGAATCTGCTATTTCGGGAACTAGAGGCTAGTACGTTATGCTCTAGACCACGGGATCCACCTTGCTTTCTAGGGAGCGTTAGATGTTACACTTCTATACTCGTCCCGAAATAAGAAGCACACTTGAGGTAAACAAAGAGTAGAAAATAGATCCCATATTTTCTTTATCATATCACGTTTAAAATGCACTATTAAATATGGGTAGTGACCTTACTGTAATGCACTGTATTTTCAGTGTTGTTTGGAAATAGAAACTCAAATAATCTATTTATAGAAAGTAAACAGTTAATGCTTATGCTGTACATGTATTGCACGGAGTTACAGCAAAGTGTTTCTTAGAGCGGCTGTAGTTATAGTAAAATATTGTGACTCTGGATCGGTGCACAACAAAGGACGGACGGACGGCGCCGAGATACTTCACACCACATGCAGGGCCGGAGAGCCGGCAAAGGCGTTCTAAGTCAGACTGTCTCACGCAACTGGCCACATGATCGCCAGCATGTGAAGACCCGTGTGACGTCACCCCCTCTATATAAGGAAGAGAGAAAACAGCAGCAGTAGAGTTTACGGTCACGACATGAGCCAGTCAGTGTGTCAGTGAGTGTGAGACAGCTGTGTGTCTGTGTGGTCGTGGCAGAAACGTCGTTGTTGGGAAGATTTAACGAGCGTCGCGTGATTGTATCGTCGCAGTTAGTGTATGAGACAGAGAAAGTCATGAAAGACGCTGAAAGGACTGAGGAAAGGTAGCCTGAAAGAAAACTATATTTGTGATACACTTTTAGAAGACAAAGTAATAGCAAAGTAACAGGAATGATTTTGTCATTTTGTCACACTGTAAATTTGGATGGAATACAATACTTTTGTATGTAGATGTAGAGAGAGGACAGATGCGGAAAAGGGAGAGCTTCAGGGGAGGAATGCGTAGGTTTATACATAAGAGGATAGAGATACGTGGGTGAGAAGAAAAAGCAGGAATACACACGTAAGTACACGGTTATATAACTCACCAAATACATCAGATTTTATGATGATAAACAAATACAAGTCTGAAAGGGGTATTTTATCGTTAACTCCTCCATATCCTAAGTGTAGAATTCATATTGAATATAGGTACATATTTGAAAGCTAGAGGGGAAAATTTAATTTGTTGGATAACATGGAATGGGGATAAAAATATTTTAATTATGAGAGCAAGCGTGGGCAGGGCTTTCATTAAGAAAGGAAGTCAAAAGTGAATACAATTCTGAGAAATAAATAATTTCATAATATAGGTAATGGAGCAAGAGGAGATGACTTAAAAGATGACTTTACATTTGTTATGATTAGGTAGGTATATTTTATAACTCTAACAGGACATGCCAACAACTACAGAGTCAAAGAAAGGGTCCAAAAAGTGTAAGAGACGAGTATATACAGGGTTTAAAGACACCAGAAAGTGATTTTCCTTTTGCCACACTCAAGTTGTGTGACTAATTCAATTTCACTTTTTGCTGTCAAAATTAGTCTGACTTAAATGAATTGGAGGTGTTTAGAGAACAAATGTTTCTACGTTTAATAAGTGCATAGTATTAAGATTAAATTTAAAACTTTTGTAGATAAGTGGTATAAGTGTAAGCATGTTTCCTAACAACAAATTTTCTACCTCTTCTTGTGCAGTTTTCTCCCTAAGCTTTGACTCAACAGTAAATTTTTTTCCGTGGTACTTAATGGATACTTTCGTATGTGGAGCTGAGGAAATATACATGCCATAAGAATGAGGAGGGGAAAAATGTTGAATATGTAATGGCACAAATTATACATACGTTTTAGAAATTATTTTTATTTTTAGTCACATTGAACTTAACATTTCTAAACAAGGCTAGCTCAGTAGTGAACGTAGATGACGATATACATACAGTCAAGGTTTCAGGTCAATATATTTAATAGACTTTGAGAAAAGTGCATAAGAAGTGCTAAAAATGAAGTTAAGGGAAATTGAGGTTAAGTGTCGGATATACCAAGTTTTATATATATGATATATGTGTCCTTGAGTGTATTTATACGTATAAGTAACTGAACAACACATGTCAGTATAGACCATCCGTGATTACACTTTAGTACTTAACGTACTGGTTCATATGGTCAGGGGTCATTAACCTTATAGAAAGCATTCGAACTCGCGTTAAATATAAAAAGAAACAATAAATATACTGAAAATGGAAGGATAATGGTTTGATGCTCTATTAAATGTACTTAAACTTCATTTCTCACTTGTTTGTCTACAAAAATGTAAGTTGTACATAGTAAGAATCATGAATGTTTGAGTTCGTAAGAACCCTCCGTTTGTTAAGCAGACTGAACACACGGGGTTCAGTTGATAGCCTCACACGTAGCACTTGTTGTATTTCTGCTCTGTAAGTCATACAGATACTGGTATTTAAAAGAGGCATGATACAGCAGACGCCATATTTAAATCTCCATTTAAAGGGCTTAAATATTAAGAATACCCATACTGTAATAAAAAATCACATCCGTAAAATATCCTAGATTTTTATGCGACACACAACAAGGAATCGATGTTTTAATAAATACGTTTGATTCAGTGACTATTTTAAAATATCTCATTTTGGAACTATTTCCTATTCATTAAAGTACTTGCAAATTCGGTGTACTGATTTGTAAACAATTGTATTGTATTCACTTAAATTATTTAGGTTAGTAATTTCTTTAAGTGTTTATTTATTTTCACTTAGGCGACGAAAAAGTTAGGCAATTATTTTGCCATGTTTTTCGTATCACAATTTATATTTCTTCACAAATTAATTGCTCTATTTATATATGTCATATAAATACATCTTCTTTATCTGATTACCCTCCCCTTATTTAGGACCTACAAGTCGGTGTCTAGGATCAGAGGCCAGTCGGGGAGCACAGGAACCTATGTACCAGAGTGAGCAAGAGGATGATATAAAATGCAGGCAAAATTGGTGATTGGAAAGGTGATGATGGAGCGGTTGGTGGAATGAGTGGCGAGGGAAACCGGAGAACACGGAGGAAACCCACCCAGACGCCACTTCGTCTACCATAAATACCACAAGTGGGTCCCTGGGATCGAACCAGGGCCACCTAGGTGATATGTGAAGGGCTCTGCTCGGCCACAGCGGCGCCTCATTGCCTAACATACTATATAAATACATTTATTTACTTATATATTCTTTAATAATTATTTGACATAGTAAACGTGCATTGGAAACAATCAGTCCCCCGCTCTCGGGGAAAATAAACCCATATGGCTTGCGTAACACGTGTACTTGGAGATACAAACAATCTGAAAACATATTACTCCTAATAAGTAAAATTATAACTTAGCAAATTAAGTAAATATTCCTCTAACTGCAGTTATAGACGTAACACTCCATATAATTGTAATTTAACAAATCCCGTAGCACAACAGCCGGGGAGGCCTATCGCCTAGCCACTGCGTCGCGTCACTCTGCCTACCACAGGCGTCATGTTTGGGGTGTAGTACAGAGGGGTGGGACGTGGTCAGCGCTCTGGTCCCTCCCGGCCGGTATATACATGTTTATAATCAGGGGCTACACTACCTTTCAATCAAGTAGCTTCTCAATTGACCCCTCAGGGATGTAACGAGGCAGAGTGCACCTCTAATATCTAAATAAATATTTACTCATTAATACTAACCATGAAGTAAAACTTGCCAAGAAGTGTGTCATTCTGAAGTGTTGTCTCTGAGCAAATGATCTGAATACCTATCACTTATCATTATTATGATAAAAAGCAAGCAACAGACTTGAGATAAACCAACTCCCGATTCTTAGCGGGTGAAGCAATGATTTTGTGTTTCTTTTGGTGGAAAAACTTGGCTGCAGTTCATTGCAGTTTTTATTCGTTTTTTGAGCGAGGAGGTAGCTCACCGCGGAATGTTGTTGGACCAAAGGTAACTCTCCCCGCACAAACACGCTTGCCGCTTCAAACATATACCGACCGAGCGACCTGCGCCTAATTTGATTCTCTGCTTTGATGCTGCTGCTGCTGCTGCTGCTGCTGACTGTATGATGAGATAAAACTCGCAGGGGGATTTGTGTGAAGTGTCACTTGTCAGCAAAGAAACCGGACAAAAATGTCACTTCAAACCTCTTATCAACTAGACAACCCTACAACTTAAACATCTGATGTGTCACTCTCACATGACTTTCTCAAGTGAACAACGACCTTTCACTTGAAGACAGTTTTGAGTATTGCAAAACTCACACAAATAACAAGGAATATCTCCGAAATGGTTCACTCTACAAAAAATGCAAGTGTTTTAACGAGATCTACGTCTTTTCTTTATCTTTGTTTATAAGGCAGGAAGGATCTGATTCAGTGCCTTACGTTTTTACTGCTTATTGTTTCCGTTCTAACTCACTATATTTGCAAGAAAACTATCTGCATACATTAGCGACGGAAACGACACACACACACACACACACACACCCACCCACACCCACCCACACACCCGCACACACACCCACCCACCCACACCCCCACCCACCCACACCCCCACCCACCCACACACCCGCACACACACACCCACCCACCCACACACACAGACACACACACACACAGACACACACACACACATAACATACATAATCTTTATATACCGGATGGAAGAAAAGTCATTACATACAATCTAAACTAGTGGTAGATATTGGTATTTGGAAGCCATTTTGTATTTTATGTTTTTGTCTCTTCCAACGGAGATATTCTGACTTTGTCGAAAACATGCTGGCACCACTGCAGATTGTCACTTTTACTAAGTCAGTACATAAACAACGTAGCGATGCGTCTTGAGAACATAAACAAATACCCTAATATGTCCTCCCATGTTTATTGTGCGAGTGCAGGCCAATCAGAATAGTTACCTCCCTAAAACATTACATCATCCTGCAAGCGATCGACTTGTTTACATCCAGAAACCGGTTCAATTACCTGACCAACCTCAACGTAGCGTTGCAGAGAACTTACTTCACGTCTGATAGTGCTGCTCGGAGTATTCCTTCACGTCTTTTAAGTGATTAATTATTTCGAAACCCTGTGTGATGTCCCATAATTACTACCGAAGCTATGTCAGAAATAAGTTACTCTACGCACCTTACAAACAACAAACTGTTATCTTCGTACATTCTTGTGGAATTACGCACCTAAATTGGAACAAAAACCATTATTTTTTTGAAATCAGCTGATTAAAAACAAAATGTCATTGGACTTTTTTGTTTGTAATGCTTCTATGAACCACATATTAGAAGGAATGTAATAAGTGGCCTTCCATCCTGAATATGCTCCGGCTCGCTAAGAACTTCGAGCTTCGAGCTTCAGCGCGGCTTTCAGTGGCGTGCTTTATTGATGACCAATACAGTAGCTCAAATTAACCTCAAAGTGAACCAATATTTTACATTTATAGCATTACAAAGTGAGTACGTAATTACGTACATATTTATTACAATTTATCACACATAGCCGATGCGAAATTATGAATAAGTAACTTATATAAATTATAACATATAATAAAATTAAACTGCAACATATGACATTTTTTATCTTTTGTTGAGATATTTCGTGCTGTTTTGATTCCAAGCATTGTATTAAATTAAAATAATGCATATGTATTGCTAAACCACCACTGATACGTCATCGGTCGCTGCTCGGCAAGCAAGCTCTTGGTGCAGTCTACTACCCACCGGTTTAAAGTAGTCTACAAAATGAATATCTTAACTTTATATCATTTTAAACATTTAATCATTTCAACTTTCACCACATGCTCTGGAAACCGAAAGCAAACATTAACAAAAAGCAAGAGACAGAAAAAAATTGCCAGCTTTAGTAATTTATTGGTCTATACCTTGAATTACAACACTGAAATGCTTTTAGATTACTCGCTATAAACGTTACATGTTAATCAAATTCATGGAATATATTTTAAACAATTGCACTTTTTCCAAGCATGGCTTCACGGACGATGTGAAAAACTTGTGTTGTGTCACACATATACTGTGGGGGTGTTGAGGGAGTGAGGCAGGGTGGACATAAAAACGCCAATGCAGCTTCGGTATGTAATTGTGAATTTCCTCGTATTTGTTTTATTTTTATGACAATAACGAATTTGTCCAGCACATCCGGAAGTTCCCTAGTGCGCCACACATCACACAAAATTATATGCGTGCATTAGTGGTGGTCTATCCCTTTCCTGTACACAAACATATTTTAAATGACGTACCTTCGCTTGTATATTTTGCATAAAAATCTATTCGGTCGTGTTTTATATATTTGTACCCTTTTAGCACAGGATTTATTGAAAAAGTTTTGTTTTTATTTTATACATTAAATAAAGCTCGATTCTCTTCCTGTGTGGATTGTCATGCCCAAGTGTGAGATAATCATAATTTCGGTTCCTGATTTCCTTTCGTTTAGGATCGGTATTATAAAGGAGGTTAAAACTGCAGTTTTAGAATTTACTTCGTTTTCTAAACGTTACTTCAGTTTAACCGCAGTTTGTATATGTCGATACCTGGGAAATATGAGGAATTGCTATTATTATGAAGTTGAAACACTTGAGGAACGCAAAACTCTCTAAAATAGACCGAACCACTTTTAGATGCGGAATAACCATGACGTTTTAAACAGATTCAGACTTACGAAACAGACATTCCTAACCTTATGTCAAATTCAAAACTGGATACAGAAATCAAAATGATTTTCAAATAGGAACCTCTGTCCGGAAATGTACGCTTTGGACGCTGAGGAGCGTCGAATTTTGAGAATGAAGTGTTGTGACACTTTGTTAACATTGTTTTGGTATCTTAATACGGAAGAGGTGCAAGCCTTTAGCCATCTGTGTTCTGGGATGCACGATCTGAGCATAACAACATTCCTGAACATGCCTCAACAAATGAGATGTAATTAGTGACCAATGATGTTGCAATACGAGACAAGAGACGTGGCACCGTAATGAGAACAAGTAAAGGTGGAGGTGGTGGGGTGGGGAGAAGGGTAACATACATCTGGTCTCGTAAACAAACAACACGTTCTAGTTTAGATTTATTTCCAAATTCTTAATGCGTGCAATGGAAATATTGCTTCAAAGAAGTAGCATTTATTGAGTCAATCGATTTTGTATTATAAGAAAAACTTTACGTTTGTCATCAGAGTAATAAAAAGAAGAAGAAGAAGACTTTATAGCAAACAATGCAATATTACATTGAAAAGTATGTGTTGTGCTATTGACGGACGCTCGTTCTAATATATATTCAGCGCAGGAAGACCTAAAGCATATATTTTTGGTGAACATTCGCTACCAAATTTTTGGGTGAAATACTTAAAAATGATGTATCGTCCAAAACATATTTGACTTCATCTCTTTGGCCTTTCTTTTGACAGATGCGAGTTTGTTTAATCTCACGTTCCTGTGTAAAACAGCATTAGATGTTTAAGATGCGGTGGAATATTACGTTTTGGAGCAGAGTAACCAGATTTCACAGTTAATGGTGAAGGAAGTTTGCAGGAAATTTTGTTTATGAGCACTGAGGGAGATGAGTACCGCTGTGTTTATCATTAAATCTTGTAGGCGTTGCCAGTAACTCACCAAGAAACATATCCTTGAGTTCCTTCAGGGCAACAAATCCATTTAGCAAGGTTTAGTGTAATCTCCAACTAGCTACACAGAAGAATAAACCACATGCTTAACATCCGAAGAGCGAAAATAGAGAAAAAAAAGAAGTGCCATTTGGGATAAAAACGACAGTTCAACACAACACAGTAGGCTATGACATGTGTCTATTATTATCAAATACAAATAAGAAAACTGGCACTAGTTATAAGTAAATAATGCTTCTACCAAAATCTTGGACAAGCCGGGATATATTCTAAGCATTAAGGTTAGAATAAATGGTAAAAACTGTAATACTGTTGTTGATATAGTAAGTAGATGAGTTATAAATTAATGCATAACGAAAATGTAAATTTCATTAGGGCAATGATATTAAGCTGGCTTGGAGATGTTAAGAGAATGGAAGATCAAAGGCTAATGAAAGGAATATATAAAGGGAACCCTTGGGAACCAGAGCAACTGGTAGACCGGAAATCCTTTGGGAAGATGATGTTATGAACGATTTTAGAAAATTAACAATATCAAACTGGGCAATGGCCATACAGAACAGAAATGTCTGGAAATGAATTGTTAAGAAAGCCAAGATATTCAACTTTGAAGTTTTGGTGCCTTGAGTAGAAGAAGAAGAAGAAGAAGAAGAAGAAGAAGAAGAAGAAGAAGAAGAAGAAGAAGAGCTTTGTATTTGAATAAAAATATCCATACCAAAGTTTTACCGGAAACATATGCTATGAGACTCCCTGAATAAAAAAAAAATTACAAAACTCACTGGCTGTGTGTGTGTGTGAGTGAGAGAGGGAGGGAGGGACGGAGGGAGGGAGGGGGCTCTGTGTACAGCATTAGTAAAAACGAAAATCCGGTTATAACCGAAACTTGCTATTTAATTGCAGCATCTTCCAAGGATGAGACATGATTTAAAAAAAAAAAAAAAAAAAAAAAAAAAAAAACACCTCACCGCAGAGAAGGGAGGGAGGGGCAGAAAGAGAGAGGGAAGGAGTGGAGAAAGGGAAAGGGAGGGAGGGTAGGGAGGAAGGGGTAGGTACTGCTTCGGCTACACGTTAACCACAGATTCTATATGAGTATAACAAATATGTTATTAACTAATATAATTACTGTCAAATACGAACCGTTTCACATGAAAAAATACCTATTTGAAGCTATTTAACTTCTTGACGAATGGATACAAACGGTTAATTATTTCAGTATCAATCGCAGAAATACTGTGTGAACAATGCTTTAATGCATTTCTACGTTAATTCAAATGAATTCAGTCACAATTTAATGTTTAAAATGTGATGCAAAGTTTAAAGAGAGATTTGGCAACGTCACGTTAGCGTCGCGACCCACCGGTTGCGAAACCCTACCCTAGACAACCAAGACGACAAATTCATCAAGATCTTTTCCTTGTCTTGTCTTTTATGGTGGGGATTTCGCCACGTTAACCGATGGCTTATTGTACGTCAGGCCCTGGCAGGAAGGATGAGATGAGAGTACTCTAGAGGCCGAACTACTACGGTGGGTCCCTACTGGATGCAGGCAAGTTCTTCAGCCTGACTGACTTGGTTTCCAGGTCGTCACAGAGAGCGCACCACCAGATATCAATCAGTTCAACTGGGGGCGGCCAGGCGACTACAGCACCTCCCCTTAGCCCAACAGCGTATTTTCAGAGCGTAAGCTCCACCGCACCGCAACGCAAGCTACCGTAGACCGCGCTGACTCTTACAACCTGAAAAGACCGGATGGAGAGAGACTGAAATGAAAGAGAGTGACTCGGGAGATGTAAGGTAGTATCGTTAACAGTACTCGCCTGAATGGCACGGGAAAAAACCGAAAAAGCCCAAGGTCGGGAAAGTCGGCCACGGGAATCGAACCCGCGATGGCCCGAAAGCGCGCCATAGACCACCGCCTGAGCCATCCTACTGGGCAAGACGTTTGTGAAAAGATGGTGCACATTCGTTAGTTTATCAAATTAATTAATTATTGTTGTTGTTTAACGACGCTGTCAATTGTGAGGATCATATCAGCGTCGCCGGTGTGCCGGAATTTCGTCCCGCAGGAATTTATTTACCTGCCATCTACTGACATGGTGCTGTCGATTTTAAGCACGCTTAAAAGCCATCGATCTGGGCCGGATTTGAACCCGCGACCTTGGGATCAGTAGGTCAGCGTCTAAACAACTGACTAGTTTATCAAAGGCGATCTGTTTAACACTTTGGTATGAAAGGATCACAAAGAATAGAGTTTAAAGAAGGTGTGTTGCTGGTGAAACACATAAACACTTCACCACTTAGCTCTTGCTCCTACTCTGCAATTTCCTCGAGTATTTGGGTGGAGGGAATTTCCTTTCGTGACAAGTCTCTTCCGGAGAGCACACCTTCTCCTTCCACGACAATGATGGAGCAGTAAAACGTTTAAAGAAGGCAGTTGAGCAGGTACTAAATCACCACCTCCACTACTGCACCACTTACTTTTTATTCTTTCTTTCCCCAACTTCACAGAAACTAGTTATTTTAACACCAAAGTACCTACTTGCCATTATATGTTCAAGTCACCACCTTCACTAGCTTTGTCACTCTTATTTAGCTATTACACAATGAGGTGGAAAGGCACGTCGTCAGATTAAAGATGTATGTACGACTGACTTGGATAGATCCTACAGGTTCTACCAAATGATTAAGGACACCCATTTATATTATGAAATCTTCTCGAAGAACACATAACACTATTATAAATTCATAACACATTACACATGACTTTATACTTTATCGGGCCTCCTTTGACTTTCAAACAGAGTACATCTACTCTTTTGGGATACTCTTACTACATTCTTGCACGACAATGTTATTCCAAGATTCGGATAATGCTTCAAGTTCTTGGTGGTTTTTTTGGCTTGGGGTTCTACTCTCCTACCTTCCAATCGCATATGGATGTAACTGCCATAGTTCTATCTTCCCGGGACGATGCAACCCTTGGCCTACCACTTCGCTCCAGGTCTGAAAATTTGCCTTCTTTCCTATATTTCTTATTGTCTATGCCAAACAAGTTCTATTTTATCCCCTGATGAATTGTACTATCTCTGTAAAACTTGCTGCACTTGCACAAACCAATCGCTAGCTATTTAATATCCTTCTTTGTGTTTCTTCAATGATTTTTTACTTAACAATCTCTTGGCACCAGAAGAAATGGAAGCTACAAGGCAACTCAATGTCATGTAGACATAACAATGTGAACATAGCAGCATTCAGGTGTGCTATTTTTAGTTTAAACAATACATTATAAACTCACACAGCCCCCCTTCGCTGGCTCATTCATAGGATTGCGAAATAACGCTAGTTTAAACACTGAAGTTGGTGCGCGCGCAGTTATCTTTGGATGGTGCAGCCAGCGGAAGTGTAGCACACATTCCTGGAGTCTATGAAATAAAGCGAGTCAAACTTTTCCTGCGAAGTGTAACTTTCTAATAATAAATTTGGTCGATACTGGAAGAAACGTGTCACGTATTTCCTGCATTGCGCTTTCCAAGTCCCAGTTGGACATACCACACACACCCGCTCCCTCAACAATTCACCTAAATGACGAATACATGATCTGACTTTTTAACCTTCTATGTATGTCTCAATATACATACGTCTATACCTCTCTACCTAGTACACCAACTATTCTTATTTCTCTACTGCTTATAGTAAGTAGAGGAAGTATTGTATTCCATGCAAAATGTTGGCGTCGAGATTTCACCGGAAATATGTTTTGAGGCATCCTGAATCCAAAAAGGTATTTCTAGTAGAAGGTCCGTGCGTGTGTGTGTGTGTGTGTGTGTGTGTGTGTGTGTGTGTGTGTGTGTGTGTGTGTGTGTATCTTTCAAGGATGCGACACAACGATTTTGAGGAAAATTTCTCCACCCTATATTGTCCTTTACGTGAAAAATTTTCATTTTCTAAAAAATGGCTCTAATGATTTTGATTAAAATGCCATATGTTTAAGATATCTTTATGACAAATGAAATTTATATTTTGAATTTTGCAGCTCATGTATTCCTGCGAATCACGACCTTCCGTTTGAGAAAAGTAAGTATTGCAAAACTCCTACAAATAATAGGAATATCTCCGAAATGTTTCACCAAAGAAAAAAGTCCAATTGGAGAAATTATGAGAGGTAGAATCGGAACTGAAAAACCCAATGTCTTAATTGGGACCTGAACCACAGACCCTCCGCTTATGAGGCCGATAAGTTTGTTGACCTTAAAAAAAATTACAAATTATATTTTTTTTAACGAGATCTACATTTTTTGTATAGTAAGATTTGGTCTATGTCTCACGATTTACGGGTTAAGTCATTAAGAGCAAACAGGAATTTCTAGGCTATAGCCATTTGCCGTAAGTGTATGTAAGTATAGATTTTCTTCAAAATCTTCGTGTCGCATCCTTGAAAGATATTAAACTTAAATGCCAACTTTGGTTTTTAACGGACTTTTCGTTTTTGAGATATGCTGTTCACAAAATGCCTCTTTTTAATTCAGGGGGCCTCAAAACACATTTTCGGTGAAATCTTGACATTGAATTTTTGGGTGGAATACAATACTTCCCCCACTTACTATACGAAGTAGAAAAAGCAAAGGTTTAATGTGTATATAAGACAGTACTCATTGGTTCTGTATTGGCCAACACACAGAGAGTGAATGTGTCAAAATTCTCGACCAATCACCTAACAGCTTGTTGTGTGATTACTTATGACAGTGATTATGATCTTCTCTCTAATCACTTGTGCTTAACAAATTTAATTATATATAATGATTTTAATAACAATAGTATAAAGTCATGTAGCCTTTATGGATGAAATTGAAATATGAAAATAGATGCTATCATCTCTTCTCATAATTGCAATTATTATTAACATGATTATTCAACAGTAACGATAAATGAACAGAAACAGCAAAATAAATATAACAAACATTCTTCGATATTTCACTGGAAATATATAGTTTGAAGTGTCTTGAATAAAAAACTGACCATTTTAAAAAAAATATCTATAAGCGAGAGAGAGAGAGAGAGAGAGAGAGAGAGAGAGAGAGAGATAGAGAGAGAGAGAGTGAACAGCAGGAAGAGCCGGATAAAAAACGTTGGTAGTTACGTTCCATATATTTCAAGGATGCGACACGAAGATTTTGAACAAAATTCGCCCACTCTAAACCATCCTTTACATGGAACTTTTTCGAAAATTATGATTTTTCTCAAAAATGGCTATCGATTTTGACTACACTGTCATATGTTTGAGATATTTTTTATGAAAAATGAAATGTATATTTTGAATTTTCTCGCTACAGCCCATGTAGTCCTGTTTACTCTGGATGACTTTTGCATAAATTGTAAACCGTAAGAGATAGACCATATCAAATGGAAGGTCATTTTTCGTTTTTTTCCCCTTGAACGAAATTTCAAGGCTTTAAAAGATTTGACTATCGCTCAAAGCCTACTATATTCCCATATTCCCCTTGTACCTACAAGGAAATAAGCAATAATATTAATTTCTACAAATGTTTATCTCGACTAACATGAAGAAGATATAGTAATAAGAGTTTGTAAGAGTAGTCAGTGCAAGAGTAGAGAAAGTCATGTGAGTGCAACATCCCTGACTGCGATGTTTACAGTTCCACGCCCTACACTCCCAGCGCGCGCACATTGCGAGCTCCGAGAACTCCTTGTGCAAAATGTGAATGAGTTGGAGAATTAATGTCGTGTAGGTAGCTCAGTGGTTAGAGCAATCATGTCCAACTTTGTTTCTTCGGAGACGCTTACGTAATTAGCGGTTATTCGCCAGTCCGCTCATTCAGTCGGAGGGTGAATCTACTTACAAGGAGACAGTATCCAAACGGACGATTACATGGAAGTTCTTAAGTCATAAATTGAATTTTCTGGAAATGTTCTCGGAAGACCTCTTCATTCTGGGTGATTTTTGCATAAATGGCAAACAGAAAGAGACAGACAAAAGCTAAATAAAAATATGGATCTCGTTAATACACACAATTTATGTGAAAAACATTTTTTCATTTTTTCATTTGAGTGAACTATTTTAGAGACGTTCTTTATTACTTGTATCTGCCAATACTTATACTTTGCTCAAATAGGAATAAGTTATTCGTTTTTTATCTCTTGGCCTTGCAAAGGCCTTCAAGGTCATCGCATAGCTACCAGTATTTAAAACATTTCACTATCACTTAAAGCCTGCTGTATTCCCACATTCCCCTTGCACCTATAAGGAAATTAGCAATAAGATACTTTCTGAAAATGCATTGTAGTAGATCGAGAAATACGAATTTACAAGAATAGTGTGTATGAGAGTGGTATAGCTCTATATATATTTGTGAACAGAGTTTCTCCAAATTGAACTATATTAAAAGTCTATATCGCAATATATTACGGGACGATCGCTTGGTGTATCTTCTAAGACTATCCACTTCGACTTTGTCACCAAATATTGATAGACCTCTTACACGTAAGTCACTAATGAAGATGTTTATCACATACGATTTGAAAGTGCTTTCGTAAATCAAACGCAACGTACATTTAACCAACCAGCCACTGCAACAAAATACAGTCTGAGTATAGTGGAAGGAGGTAAATCTAACATCCCCATTTCGCAAACGTTGTGCATCGGAGTCCGGAAGATTCATGGTTCAAATCCCAACTTAGCATTGCATTTTTCAATGTGAAATATTGCTAAAGCGAAGATAATTTGTCCCTTGACTCAATAGAACACACAGCGCTGGTTTGTCTGAGGAAACAAACTATTTGCTGAAAAATCCAGATGGGGTGCAGTCTCCCTTTACGACAAAAGCAAGCCGCCCTCCCTAAGGGAGGCAGGCGCCTGCAGAGTGCCAATCAAGTGTTGTCCGGTTTGCATAGATTCAGCAATCAGTGCGCGTCGGGACGGGACGGGACGCCGCGGGAATACGACAAGAGGGCTTATTTCATTACGACACGTGCTCTTCCTACTGTCTGTCCAACTTGTCGCTGAGGTAGCATTCCATCCCCATTCCATCCCCTCACAAGCCTGTTCGATTCTTGGATACGGCATGCGTAACGTCAAAGCTACATTCCGTTCCGGACCATACACTGTCATATATCAGCACGAGCATGCGGATGGCTTCAAGAAATGATTTGGCCCTGTTCCATTTCAATAACAGCTTTCATGCCGTGCAATCAAGTGCTTCAAACGTGATTTTCGCAATGAATATTATTTGCACCTTCTCTACTATGTATAGTGAGTAGAGAAAGTGTTATATTCGATCCAAAAATTCGATGTCGACATTTCACCGGAGATATATTTTGAGACCCCCTGAATTAAAAAAGAGGGGATTTTTAGAAAAGGGTCCGTGTGTTTGTCTGTGAACAGCATAATTCAAAAAGGAAAATTCGGTTAGAAGCCGAAGTTAGCATTTAAGTTTAATATCTTTCGAGGATGCGACACGAATATTTTAAACAAAATTTCTCCAGCCTAAACTACCCCTTACATAAAAACATTTTCGAAAATTTTGATTTTCTCAGAAATGACTAATGATTTTGATTAAAATGCTATATGTTTAAGATATTTTTGTGGCAAATGAAATGTCTGTTTTGAAATTTCAGGCTTTAGCCTATGTAATCACTCTCTTTAATGCACATCTGAAAGACAGCCCCCCCCAAAAAAAAGAAAAAAAAAAAAAAAAAAAAAAAAAGAAAACACTCTGAAACAAAGTAGAAAAACGTATCGTGTAAAAGCATGTTGGGCGTGCACAATGCTTAAGTGGGGCATTTCTATTAATCACAATAATCTGATGTATTTCACTCACATGACTTTCTCTACTCTTGTACTAACATTCTTACCTGGCTTTGAGTGGTACTCAAATCTTGTAAACCTCGTTGCTATATGAAGGCTTTGAAATTACGTTCTCTTTGCACGGCCAACAGATAAAAAAGTAAATAACGACCTACTACTTGAGAAAAGTTTACGTACTGCAGAACTTACAAACATAATGAATATCTCAGAACCTGTGTAGTTTAAGGAGATCTAGACTTTGTGTAACAAGATTTGGTCGATCTCTTACGGTTTACCAGTTATGCAGACGTCATAAAGAGTAAGCAGGACTTACATTGACTATAGCCAGAAAATTCAAAATACACATTTCGTTTGCCATAAAAGTATCTTAAACATATGGCATTTTAATCAAAATCGGAAACATTTTTGAGAAATTCAAAATTTTCGCAAAATTGATGTAGTTTCAAGTGGAGGAATTTTCTTGAAAATCTTGGTGTTGTATCTTTGAAACGTATTACACTTATAAACAGCAACTTTGGTTTTTAAGAGAATTTTCGTCTTTGAGCTATGCTGTCCACAGACAGACACACAACAAAACGTTTTTCTAAAATCTATTTTTTATTCAGGGGGCCTCAAAACATATTTTCTGGTGAAATCTCGCAATCGAAATACATACTTCCTCTACTTGCTATGCGTAGCAGAGAAAGTAAAATGTAATTTTGAAATGTTACTTTAGTAAGCTTTTGCGGATTCATTAGCTTAACAAAAGCAAAATTCTTTGGTGCAGTAGAAAACGAAAAGTTGAAGTTACGTGTCTGTGAAAGTACACAGAAGGAGAGACATGAGTTGAATTGTGTAAAAAGATTTCAAATTACCTTTGTGGTTAGAGTGTCATAGACAGGAGAACTTGTGTAACCGTCAACAAGCAACAATCTCAATGCAGAACGTGCAGGAAGTTGTTCCCTGCAGAGTGTAGTTCCATGAACTTGAAATGACTTTACAGACACTGGTAATCATGTTATTGGACCATCTTGTGTGTGTGAGACATCCGTCTTCCGAGTGCGGACTTCCCTGCACCAAACCTCAACATGTGCACCGAATAAAATCAATCTGTTACACAACGAGTCAGAATGCAGGAGAAATCGTGTCGAGAAGTTTCTGGGGCAACAAAACTCTGCAGTTCTTAAATGGCATATTGTTACCAAGTGGAGAAGCTACCTATTCAATATCATATAACATTCACTGAAAATAAGGTACTTGCGAATATGGCCAATGCAGCTAATATAGCCAATGCAACTAATATAACCAATTTGCTCCCCTTCTGGTAATTGTTATGTTTTCCAAGAGATGACACTAGCATATCAAATCACGAGGTATGTAGGCAGCGCCACTTGCGGGATAATTTGAAAACCCAGCCGATGGAACAAAGACAGTTGAGTTTTGTCAACGGACCGAACAGGTAAAATCCTAGTATTTGTAAGTTTATTTCCTTGCATGTAATTAGTGATTATTGATCATTAACCGCACATTATAGTTTATTCGTAATTAGTGATTATTGATCATTAACCGCACATTACACTTTATTCTATGGTCTTTTATTACGCCTAATGCTTCTTTCACATGCGTTCTAATTAACTGCTAAATGAACTATTTTTTCGAGAGGTGCTGCAGTCAGACAATATGGCCAATCGACTGTAAAAAAGAACATAGACAGGTCTCAGCCTGCAAAAGAAAAAGCATCATGTGACATGAAAAAGGGCCAGACTAAGAAAATCCTCCAAAAGAAAAAACTCGTTCACAAGAGGACAAGGACAGTTGGTTTTATGGAATTGACAAAGTGCGCAAGTGCGCGGTTTGTGGCGTTTACATTCATGAGGAATTACCAAAGAGGTATTCATATATCCTACATCCTTTTCATGCTGTATCTTTGACAGTTTAATAATTTTCCAACTCTGTAAGTGCATGACGATTTATTTGTAATTCATGTCAATAATTTCTAAGCAGGCCAATATTAATTATACGTAAAAAATGCTACTCCGCTTAATTTCAGATCATCATGAACCAAATGTGTATTTTCCCTACACGAATATATTTTATTTAAGTTGGCCATATTATCTTCACATAGCCACATTACATGCAGAATGCAAGGTTCTTGAAAAGTTAAAATTAAAAATAGTAGGGTTTAAAATAAGTCATTGCATAGTTTTATGTATAGCCCATTAGACATAGTATATGCATAATTATATACTTGCAAATATTGCCACCTTAATTTGAATCACGTGTATGATCTGCTGAATGGCACTACCGCCCTTTGACTGTAGCCTTGGCCTACCGCCCGACCGCTGGATCCCCCACCTCTGCCCACTACAGACGTCATGGGCGGGACCCAGTGGTGGAGAGTGGTCAGCGCGTACATGCGGTCTCCGTAACCGGAGTTGACCATACAGAGGAACCAGGATGAGTAATCAGCCCGAAGTGAGGAAGTGGATGAATTCAATTTGAATTCTTTTAAAATTCCTGAGAGGGAGGGAGGGAGGGAGAGTGAGGTAGAGGTAGAACACAAAGGCTGGGGATTCTACACTGAATCTATAGTCAGTACTCAGCGGGTGTGTAGGAACTAGCGAGCCAGCGTAGGCTGCGTAACGTGTGCTGAAGATTCTGCATGTCGCCGCCAGGTGTCTTCGTGATCGTTAGCTTCAACAGAGCGCAAATTCCAGCACACAGCAGCGCCACACTCGCTCCTATACCAACAGACGGGACTGAAATGACGGTGAAACGAAATGTAGTGATGGGAAGCGTAAACATTCCAGCATTCGTCGAGTGAACAAGAAAAACCGCGATGACATTGATTGCTAACAGGGGATCGAACCAGGGTCTGAATCACTCCACTCGGTTGCTAGGAGGGTGGGTGGGGGGGGGGGAAGCAGCCCTGCTAGACAAACACCTATGCCAGCTTGTTCACATCGATCCCCTAGTCACGTGACAGAGCCACTTCATGCATGCTGATCATCGCTGAAATGCGCTACATAATATATATGCTACGGAAATGTAAGGGGGCGAAAAACAGCGGTTCACAGACTGGCAAATATTTCATGTGATCTCGTGAATAACTTCCAGGAAGGAGCGTAACCTCACTAGCAGCACTGTGGTATGCTCACTGCTCTGCTTGCCTTGAGATGGCAGCAGCTGCTTCACACGATATGTACTCATCGCTTCTCTTCCCGCAATGCTTTAAGTCAGGGGTTGCCAAACTATACTTAACGGGGCCAATGAAATGTCATTCTATAAACTTTTAAGCCAAATTAGCTCAAAAGATATCTTCATTGTTGTCTTATATCATCAGATAGTTTTAAATTTCATTATGTCTCACAGTAACATCAGATGGTTTTAAATTTCAATGTTGTTTCAATTCAACTTCAGATGGTAGATTTCAATGTTGTTTTACACGAACATTGCATAGTCTTAATGTTCAGTGTTGCGTTATATCAAGATCAGATGGTTTTACATTTCAATGTTGTCTTGTATCAAGTTCAGATGGTTTTACATCTCAATGTTGCCTTATATCAAGATCAGATGGTTTACATCTCAATGTTGCCTTATAGCCACATCAGATGGTTTTACATTTCAATGTTGTCTTGTATCAAGTTCAGATGGTTTTACATCTCAATGTTGCCTTATATCAAGATCAGATGGTTTACATCTCAATGTTGCCTTATAGCCACATCAGATGGTTTTACATTTCAATGTTGTCTTGTATCAAGTTCAGATGGTTTTACATCTCAATGTTGCCTTATATCAAGATCAGATGGTTTACATCTCAATGTTGCCTTATAGCCACATCAGATGGTTTACATCTCAATGTTGTCTTATAGCAACATCAGATGGTTTTACATTTCAATGTTGTCTTGTATCAAGTTCAGATGGTTTTACATCTCAATGTTGCCTTATATCAAGATCAGATGGTTTACATCTCAATGTTGCCTTATAGCCACATCAGATGGTTTTACATCTCAATGTTGTCTTATAGCAACATCAGATGGTTTTACATCTCAATGTTGCCTTATATCAAGATCAGATGGTTTACATCTCAATGTTGCCTTATAGCCACATCAGATGGTTTTACATTTCAATGTTGTCTTGTATCAAGTTCAGATGGTTTTACATCTCAATGTTGCCTTATATCAAGATCAGATGGTTTACATCTCAATGTTGCCTTATAGCCACATCAGATGGTTTACATCTCAATGTTGCCTTATAGCCACATCAGATGGTTTTACATCTCAATGTTGTCTTATAGCAACATCAGATGGTTTTACATTTCAATGTTGTCTTATATCAAGATCAAATGGTTTTACATTTCAATGTTGTCTTATGTCAAGATCAGGAGGTTTTACATTTCAATGTTGTCTTGTATCAAGATCAAATGGTTTTACATTTCAATGTTGTCTTATGTCAAGATCAGGAGGTTTTACATTTCAATGTTGTCTTGTATCAAGATCAAATGGTTTTACATTTCAATGTTGTCTTATGTCAAGATCAGGAGGTTTTACATTTCAATGTTGTCTTGTATCAAGATCAAATGGTTTTACATTTCAATGTTGTCTTATGTCAAGATCAGGAGGTTTTACATTTCAATGTTGTCTTGCATCAAGATCAAATGGTTTTACATCTCAATGTTGTCTTATATCAAGATCAAATGGTTTTACATCTCAATGTTGTCTTATATCAAGATCAGAAGGTTTTAAATTTCGATGTTGTCTCATATCAACCTCAACTTCTCCAAATTAATCGATTTATTTTATTTAACGAACAAAACTATATATATGATGACTGCAAATTTGGTAAACATGTTAATTTTGACCATTTTATTCAACCATAAAAAAAGAAGATTAGATAAACAAAAATGTGTCCTTCGCCCCTAAGACAGATGAAATGTTTGTTAACTGAATGGACGAACCTTGGAAAGTGTTGCAGGCAAAGATGGGTGCTCTAGTTTCTTTAGGCAGACCTTCGGCTTGATTTACATTTAAGAGCACAAGGTAAAGCTATCTGCTTGTCGACAGGTTACACGACGCCCTGGGGGCTTCGGGAGATTAGACCTCTCGACGTCCAAGCCCCTGTGGAACAACCTTCTACAAGCTGTTTCTAAGAAACTGTGGACAAAGATCAAACCGCACAAGTCAACATTTAACATCAACATCTCTATATATCAAACAAGTGGTCACTATCGCTTGGACGAGTCATTAAAATTATCCACGAGTTATATATGTATTTCTAAAAATGGCTAATGATTTTGATTAAAATGCCACATGTTTAACATATATTTATGACAAATGAAATGTAGGTATATTGAATTTTCTGGCTATAGCCTACGTAGTCCTGTTTACTCTTGACGACTTTTGTATAACTGGTGAACTGTAACAGATAGACCAAATCTTACTCTACAAAAAAAATACAAATCTTGTTAAAACACAAATATGTCCAAAAGCATTTTTTTTTCTGTAGTGAGCCATTTCGGATATTATCGGTGTTAGTTTTGCAATACTTAAACTTTTCTCAAATGAAAGGTCGTCATTTAGTTTTCTTTTTTATCTTTTGGTCGTGCAAAGAGAACGGAATTTCAGTGTTTATACAGTGACCAGCTTGAAAAAATCCGAGTATTATTTAAAGCCTACAGTACTCCCATATTCCCTCATCACCTACAAGAAAATTAGTAATAAGATAATTTCTATAAATGTTTATCTCGACTAACAAGAAGAAGACAGAGGAATAAGGGTTTGTAAAAATAGTACACGATCATGCGAGTGCAACAAATCATACCTTTTTTTGGCATTTTGGTTTATTCTTCAATTTATAACCTGCCTTTAACTACAAAGATCATATCGACCTTATGTCCTGTAGAACAGTGGGTTTTGGGACTTAGGATTCTTAAACATTGAATTGGCGCACATATTCACACTTCCAGATCCTGGGGAGTATACGGAATAATTTTGGCTGGAGAAAAATTCCTACCCCTTGTGGGGAACCGAACCTGATACCTCTTCCACGTCAGGTAGGTACTCTACCGACCGAAGTATGGGGCGGCCCGCTTTATTCTTGTTAGTTTATTTGAAGGGAAAGAAGAAACTTAGTGCTACGAAATGAACAAGTTACTTGAAATACACAGAAGCACTCTGGGGAAGCAAATAAAATAGATCCACCACTTTTTAATGTTATTGCTGCTTAAAATCTGTTCGCAATTATGATTAATGTTTCCCTTGTAACGTACTGCACCCACAAGTTTTATTTGAGAACAGGAAAAGCCCCACTGACTGAGAATTCAGTCGTTTTAAAATTGTAAACTCGTGAACAGACTATGCCAGTCGGCCAGTAAAGAATATGGAGGCTAACTTATGAGTTGCCATAACAACCGCGTAAAAAATGAGTGCTGGGAGTTACAGAAAACGCGCTAAGGGAAAGATGTTAAAAAGTGGTGAAAAACAAATCGTGTTACACGTATCTCACAAGCTAATGAAGCACCATCCGTGTGTGCTTGTAAATTATTTAGTAAACTTAACCTCACTCAGAATATACCGGTTTATCAGAAACAAGCAGCGTTGTGCATGTTCGCAAGGAGTTCAAAGAAACTGACCGTGTTAAAACTCTCCCTCCCTCCGTGTACGAACAGAAAGAAGCCTAAAACAATGTTAGGAATAGTAGACTATTTTGTGAAGTGTGCTACCCACTCTAAAGTACTTAGTTTTTTTTTTTTTTTTTTTTTTTTTTTTAAACGAACCACCAATCCGATTTGCAAGTACACACACATGTGTTTAACTATTAAATGTTAAATTGTTGGGTTTAATAGGCGCCATGCATCATTTTAAACGCATAGACACAAAAATAAAATTAAAGCTTCTCTTTTGTATGGAGGCTTTTCAGCGGATATTATAACCGATCTTGCGTAACATAAACGACAAATATCTCTCGCTACGCGTTTCCCCACGTGCTGCGCGGACTAATGCATTAGCGGTGTTGATTCCGACTTCCTTACGCCGGAATTACTATACAATTACATGTGAGAGAAAGGATTCTGAAAATAACATGTGAAATAAATTCTAAAATATGTTATGAGGAAAATATTTCTTAGTGATAGTGTCATAGTAAGATTTGCTTCAACAGGCGATCGTGATGATTTACGTTGCCAAATCAACTAAAAGTAACTTTGAGCAAGAAGACCCATAATGCTAAAAAGTTGTAACCAAAAGTGATTTATCATAACGTAAACAGCGCATGCGCTGGTCTACTGTTCCCAAGGTCGCCGGTCTAGCGATAACCCTGTTAGTAGATTTACTGGCATGTAAAAGACTGCTGCGGGACCAAATTTCGGCACATCGACGACGCTAATATGATTCTGGCAACTCACAGCGTCGTTAACAAACAAAATATTTATTTATTTATTTATTTATTTATTTATTTATTTATTTATTTATTTATTTATTTATTTATTTATTTATTTATTTATTTATTTATTTATTTATTTATTTATTTATTTATTTATTTATTTACATCTGGAAACTAAGAAGTAGGGAAATTATGGCCAGGAAATATTGGTAGACGGGAATTGAACTTCAGGGGTCCCTAAGTAACGCCTCATTATCGAGGATCTTTCAGACTTGTAACACCGCGTGTTCATAACCTTTATGGCTCAATGACAACTAGCGGAGAGGGACTTGGTACTTCGACCGAAAGGCGATCATTTGTGCCTATGCCTCTGGTGGGACATTTGGCCCCTTGTTTGAGCCATTGAAGAATGGCATTCGTGGAACACACTTCGAAGACGACGAAGAGGTGGTTCAAGGAGTGAAAACCCGGCTCCGCAGGC
This sequence comes from Tenodera sinensis, assembly GCA_030765045.1. NCBI lineage: Eukaryota > Metazoa > Arthropoda > Insecta > Mantodea > Mantidae > Tenodera > Tenodera sinensis. Next base: position 172,669,643 of record CM060967.1, on the reverse strand, counting down.
AGAGTAAGGATTTTTACCGACATACCCCCGTGTCTCGCTGGAACTTGATGGTGATTATGTAGAAATATAGTGACCAGACAAAGCATCATTCTTTCATATACGTAAAGTTGAATTTTATGGAATAAATACTTTTGGAGAAAAAAATATGAGGCATTATTTACTGGGCAAGCCTCGTATATGCTTTAAGAGTGTGCACCTTTGTTTCCGACGCTCTTGTATTGCTGTACGAACCAGGAGAAGGCAAACAGACAGACAGACAGACAGACTGGAGTTTGCAGAATTTCGGGACTCAACGCTGTGAAAAGGGAGAGATCGGGAGCACAACCGATGAGTTTAATTTGTATTTCTGTCGGGTACAGAGAACCGATAAGTGGCAAACACACCACCAGTTATTGTTCCCAGGGTTGTTTTGTTTCACTTCTCATAATTAATTACAACTTTCTTGCCTGTCTGTTCGCTCGCTCGTTCGCTCGCTGTGAATGCATGTCTCAATTGCAACTCGGTTCTTCTCAAACCCCCTTTCTTCTGCCCGACGCCATCTTCTAACCTTCGTTTGTAATTCAGCGAAAACCATTTATCACGAGGGAAAATCGCAGTCGTAGCAGACGGCAAAAGCTTATTTCCTCACTCAAGCAATTCACTATTGAATCACTAATGCTTGAATTGGAAGGCAGGCGCCTGTCACAAGGGTAGCAGTAGATATTATGTCGCAGCTGCGAAAAACCTTTCCTTTACTGACACCCGTATCCAAGGTACCTACTGAACAACAAGATTCAACACTGCCACTCCACAGTCGTTTGCTTTTTATTTCCAGACACATTGACGGCAAATTACCTAGCTTAAAATATACACACTAGGTCGAGTCCTGTTTCTCCACAAGATACGTGCGCTACATTGGAGGTTTTCACAAAATCAAAACCAGATTTTTATAATATACCACTGCTTCATCTAATTACGAAAATATCTGATGTGTTGTACTCGCATGACTTTCTCTAGTCTTATACTATCCATTCTTACAAACTCTTATTCCTATATCTTCTTCGTGTTAGTTGAGATAAACATTTGTACAAATTATCTTATTGCTTGTTTCCTTGTAAGTACAAGGACAATGTGAGCTTTGAGTGAGTCAAATCTTTTAAAACTTTCAACTTCCATTCTCTTTTAACGACTAGTAACGAGAAACGATCTTCCACTTGACGAAAGCTTAAGTATTCCAAACATTACACAAATAACAAGGAATATCTACGAAATGGTTCACTCTACAAATTAAATTATTTGCGCATAAACTGTTTCACCTAGATCTATATTTTTTGTAGAGCAAGATGTGGTCTATCTCTTACGGTTTACCAGGTAAGCAAAAGTCATCCAGAGTAAATAGAACTACATGGGCTATAGCCAGATAATTCAAAATATGCATTTCATTTCCCATAGAAATATCTTGCGCCATTTTAAACAACACCGTTAGGGCCATTTCAGAGAAAATCAAAATTTTGGAAAAAAGTTCCACGTAAAGGGTAATATAGGCTAGAGCAATTTTGTTCAAAATCTTCGTGTCCCATTGTTAAAAGATGTTAAACTTAAATACCAACTTTGGTTTTTAACTGACTTTTCGTTTTTGAGCTATGCTATCCACAGACTGACTGACTGACTGACTGACTGACTGACACACACACACACACACACACACACACACACACACACACACACACACACACACACACACACACACAGGGGGGCCTCAAAACACTTATTTCTAGGATATTGCACAAATATCACAGGAACAACACCACAGAAGGGAAAGCAAATTCAAGCTGTTATTTATATAATAGAGGCTCCTTCATTTAAAACCTAACGGAGCACTCCCGCGGCCTTGCTGGATTCCCCCACTACCGACTGTCGTTGTGCGCGCGGCTAGTCGGTACTGGGCCTCTGAAAATCCACATCGCGTTCAAGAAATTCCTCATTGTGCTCGGAAAGTTGGAGTTTGGTGTGCTGTTAGCGCTAGACGCATACTCGGTCCAATATTCTGCGAGCAGACTGTAAATGCAGACAGGTACCGAAATGACGTACTGATCCCATTTTATCGTGAACTGTCAGAAGAAGAGAAATCATATGGGTGGTTTCAACATGATTCTGCTACTGCTCATACAGCAGAGGAGTGTGTGAATAAAATTAGGCAAGTGTTTGAAGATAGTGATTAGTGCTGGTGTCTGGCCCTCCCCTCTCACTCCCCCGATCTAACAATGTGTGGGGTAGTAACCTGAAAGACAAAGTTTACAAGACAAAACCTCATACATTGGAAGAACTAAAACAAAATATTAGAAATGAAATCGGAAACATTACAGTAGCCTAAGTTAATCAGAATGTGTTCTCCCGATATAATGTTTGTTTAGCCTCGCGAGGGTGGACTTGGACATTTCCAGCATCTTCTATAAGGTAAGAGTGTTATACATGTGGAGTTTATGTAGGATCTAAGCCGGCCATGGCACACCCAATCGCGCACGGACCGTGCACCCGTTAGGTTTGAAATGAAGAATCCTGTATTAAGACTTCTAAATCAGGATTTTTCGTGCCGTACATCAATGACACTAGACCATAGACTTTACTTTCCTTTCGAAGGAAGCCATGCCGATTTTTGTCTGAAAACAGGTATAGCCATCTGCAGCATTAGTTTTGCTTCGTTCGACATGCTGTGATCATTAAGTTACAGGGACTACATAAACATGCGCAGGACATTTTACAATGAAAGCAATGGAGACAGGAAATGGCTTCCTTTCGGCAGGGAGACTGGCCAGAATCTAAACAAGCGAGACGACGAGGGAGTGCGGCAATTGAATATTTTAACGAAATTCCTTGTTGCCTCCATAGTCACTGTTTTCTGGAAACATTTTCGTTCTCCGAGGTTTCGATCCATGGGGCTGATTGGGGGGATTGTTCTGGCCTTTTAATTATGAACCCCTTTATTTCGGGCGCAAAAGCATACACATACCCCTCACCTCTCTCCACACCTTTCCAATCTCTCAGCAAAAACTGAACCACTTCCGCTCTCTCTCTCTCTCACACACACACCTCTCTGTTTCTCTTCTTTCCTTCTCCCCTATATTCTTTCACTCTTTCGCTCTCATGCAATTACAAACTCCATTGTTTCAGCTTTGAAGCTCTGCTGTTCAAAGCCTTTTTAGTTTAGCCCTCATTAGGGACGGTGATTGAAAAAAAAAGTCAAAAGCATCCGAAATCACTGACAGCACGCGTACCGCGTCCATGCGTGAGGCACAACTCTATTTAACTCCGCAGTTGTTTGAAGTAGTGCATTATCAGCCTAGTGGCCGGCCGGCTAATTTATGCTTCACTGCAAAAGATTGCAGAAAACAAACACAAGTATTACTTCTTCCTTATATTGCTTCATAAGCTGAAACTGTTTCTGGAATATATCAGCCAACAAACGTCTCTTTCAATGCTCAACAATGATGAAATTAATGTAAGACATGAAGTTCTCATGCCGAACGTTGTTAATTATAACTTCCTGTATGATCAACCGTGTTAAATTTAAAAATCACGAGCTTCCGGCCATATGCAACATCATCAGCAAGTTAATAAGACAAGCTGTCATATCAAAATCATGGCCTTCTTCAGGAAACAATGATTATGTTTAAACTTCGAGCTTACATGGCCTTCCTTCTGCAACTCAATCATAAAAAAACGGCCATCTCAAAATCCATGAAATGTGTATTTTCAATTTTCTACCTATCACCCGCATAGTCCTGATTACTCTTCACTTTTGCATAACAGGAAAACCGTAAGAAATAGACCAAATCTTACTAGCCAAAACATGTGGATCTCGTACAATTATGTCCAATGAATTTTTATGGGTTGAACCATTTCGGAGATACTCCTTGTTATTTGTGTGAGTTTTGGAATACTTAAACTTTCGTCAAATGAAAGATTGTTATTCATTTTTATATGTTAGCCGTGCAAAGAAAACGGAATCTCAAAGCTTCAAAAGATTTGACAATCGTTAAAAGCCTACTGTATTCCCATATTCCCCTTGTACCTACAAGGAAATAAGCAATAAGATAATTTCTGCAAATATTTATCTCAACTAACATACAGAAGAGATATGAATAAGAATTTGTACGAATGGTAAATACAAGAGTAGAGAAAGTCATGTGAGTGCAACCTATCCGATTTTTTCTCTTCGTATGTGTGCAAACAACACGCAATTTTAAAGCCATCAGAATGCGACCAGCAGTCAAAGAATTGCCATCGCTTAAGACTTCTATATTGTTCTACTCCAATTTCGTTCTGCAGTTCTTTTACATGCCAGTAAATCTACTAACATGGAGCTGCCGGTTTTAAGCACACTTAAAAACCATCGGCCTGGGCCGAATTTGAACCCGCGACCTCCGGATCAGTAGGCCAGCGTCTAGTCAACTGAGTCACTCAGACGTAAGCGCACCATCCCAGGAAAGTCAAATATATTTGTTATGAAAATAGCCTAAATGTATGCCATTTAAATCAAAACTATTCAAGCCATTTTTGAAAATAAATAAATAAAACATACCCAAACATTTTGCATGTAATGGTTTCTTTGGACAAGCACGCATGCACGCGCATTTACACTCACTCTCTCACACACACACACACACACACACACACACACACACACACACACACACACACACACACACACACACACACACACACACACACACACACACACACACAGACACAGACACACAGACACACTGACACACACACACACACACACACACACACACACATGATTGAACCTCGAAATGTATATTTGCTGTGAAATTGCTGTAACTAATTTTTGAGTGGAATGTAATAATTTTAAAACACAGTATTTGTAAATTCGCATTAAATTTCCATATTGTAGCCCAGTAAATAAATGTTTAATTCAATTTAAAAACTATTAAATGTGTTATTTATTTACGGGATATAAACGATGCAAGTTTGCAATTCTCAGGAACCAGCAGCAGCAGGCTGTAGTGATACAAGCTTGACTCTAGAACGCATTTAAATATTTTGTGTAGCTGTAAACAGCTTGTCAAAAAAGCGGGGGTTGTTGTCATCTGGCATGTTTAAAAGTTGCCGTCAACACTTGCCAGTCCCCTCAACTTTACAGCTGGTCTGAGAGGGAGCGCTAACACGCTTATCCCATTTTGTATCCATCAGCAAAGTTTCTCGGACGGGCTTGTAAGGCGTCACAGCCTTCTCTGCAGAATACACAAGTCAAACACAACAAAACTGCCTTTTGGACAATGCAATCAAATCTAACTTATACTCTATCTAGCATAAGAAAGGGTTCAGGTGGTACCGCGTAAGCATACCTTCCAAGTGAGAGAAAATACTTAGTATTATCACTCTTTAATCTTCAAATCACAAATATACTCATCGTATATTAATGTTTTCATTTTCACATAACTTAAGCCTCATTTTAAGAAATCTGGTGTGTTGCACTCACATGACTTTCTCTACTCTTTTACTAAACATTCTTACAAACCCATATTCGTACATCTCCTTTGTGTTAGTTCAGATTAATACTTGCAGAAATTATTACGCAGTTCCTTATAGGTACAAGGGGAATATGCCAAATACAGTAGCCTTTGAGCGATGGTCATATCTGTAAAGCTTTGAGATTCTGTTCTCTTTGCACGACTAATATGTAAAATATGTTCCATTTGATGAAAGTTTGTTTTCCAAAATTTACACAACTAACAAGAAATATCTTCGAAATGGTTCACTTTACAAAAAAATTTATTTGAATATGAACTGTGTGTTTCAGCAAGATCTACATTTTTTGCACAGTAAGATTTGTTCTATATCTTACCGTTTACCAGTTATGCAAAAGTCATCCAGAGTAAACAGGACTACGTAGCCTATAGCCAGAAAATTCAAGATATACATTTCATTTGTCATAAACATATCTCAAACATATGACATTATAATCAAAATCGTTAGCCATTTTCGAGAAAATCAAAATTTTCGAAATATTTCTATGTAAAGTGTAGTTTAGGTTAGGGAATTCTCTTCGAAATCTCCGTCTCGCTTCCTTAAAAGATGTTAAATTTAAATACCAACTTTAGGTTTTAACCGATTTTTCGTTCTCGAGTTATGCTATCCAGAGACTGATTAACCAGGGAGCGGGGTTTTAGTGCGGAACCCATCAAGTTAACCGTGCACTTACAACGGGAAGTGGAAGTGCTGGCGACCTTGCAGAGTGGAAGGCAGTACAGCCCTCACGCTACCTGCCGGCTCTATACTCCGTGCTGTTAATCTTATTCCTATGTTTACTAAACCCTGCTCATTACTTACCGATAACAATGCTACATTTAAAACGAGGCACAGTTAAATATAATGATACTGGATCGAGATACGAGAAATGTCTAATAATGACAACAAAAACCGTAATATAGTTGAAAATAGGATAGTCGTGTCTGATATCTATTGTCACTCCCTATTAAATCTTAAAGCGCATAACATAGTTTATAAAAAGAACAATACATTGGTTAAAATCAAAGAGCGAATGCATTTTTGTGACGTCTATGTCAATGTGCGATTTAAAAGCGACGGGAAAACGCCTTTGACTCATTAGCAGCGTTCGTTCAGCTGTGTAATTTGTAATTGAAAGTTGCGAGACTGTCATATCCGCTTACTGAAGATGAGGACGGAGAGAGATTTAATTTCATAGGTTCAAACATGAGTGCATATATTATATAATGCGAGAATATAATACCTCCAAAACGGCTGCGCTGTGTTTTGCCTGTACGCGTTCTCGGCGCTCGTTGCCGACTGCCGCTATCATTGAAAGGCGCGGATGAAACTATACATTTTTAAGGTATTTTTAAAGGCTTTACTTACCACCTTTATGAAAGCAGGTGTTGGAACAGGCCACCGTCGTTGTCCATACATTTTTGGCACCTCTTTAGCAATCTCGCCGTAGTTCAGGTTGAGAAATGCTGGAGAAATTTCCTGGAGGATACTTTGTTTTAATTCTTCCAGGGTCTGTGCCTTTTTCTTGTACGCCTTATGTTTTAAGTTACCCCAGAGATAGAAATTGCTTACTGAACCTCTGAGAAACTTTCCTCCGCTAATGGCGCACCATACACCAAAATGTTCGTCATGAAGGGGTACTTCATGAACAATATTAGGTTCTCAGTTACAGGGCCAATTTTTTTCGAGCCAACTTTGACGCCCGTAGATATATGAATACAATTTCGCCCCTTTCTCTACTACGTATAGTAAGTAGAGGAAGTAAAGTATTCCACACAAATTCGATGTCAAGATTTCACCGATAATGTAAGTTTTGAGGCCCCCTGAATTCTAAAGAAGCATTTTAGAAACCACTCCGTGTATGTCAGTCTGTCAGCCTTTGAGCAGCATAGCTGAAAAACGAAAAGTCGGATTAAAACCAATGTTGGTATTTAAGTTTAATGTCTTAAGGATGAGATAAGAAGATTTTGAAGAAAATTCCTCCACCCTAAACTACCCTTTACATGGATTTTTTTCGAAAATTCGGATTTTCTTGAAAATGGCTCTATATTACAAATGTAATATGTGTGTGAGTTTTGGAATACTTCTGTCAAATCTAACATTGTTAGTCATTTTTTATATGTTATCCGTGCAAAGAGAATGGAATCTCAAAGCTTTAAAAGATTTGCCTATCGCTAAAAGCTTACTGTATTCCCATATTCTCCTTGTACCTACAAGGAATTAAACAATAAGATAATTTCTGCAAATGTTTATCTCAATTAACACGAAGAAGATACAGGAATAAGAGTTTGTAAGAATGGTTAGTGCAAGAGTAGAGAAAGTCATGTGAGTGCAACACATCAGTTATATTTAAAATTCAAGTGGGCTTCAAAAGGATTATTTCTGGTGAAATGTTAACACCGATTTCTTTTTTTCTATTTATTAAGCACAAATGTTTACCTGCGCCGTGGACGAGCAGTAAGACCATTTGCCTCTCACCTACGTGGCCCGGGTTCGATCACTGGGACCCTCATGTGGTGTTCGAAGCGCATTTTCACCGGGTTCTCCCCGCTACTCATTTCAGCAACTGCATTTCATATCATCCTCTTGCTCAGACTCATACTGACCACTTCACTCTGTCCGGTCCATAGGTTTCTGTGCTCCTCGACAGGCGTCTGACCCTAGGCAGTGTCTTGTAGGCCCTTCATACGGGGGGATAAGATGAAGGAGCACAAATGTTCCTCATAGCTACCATATCCAGAGAAAGAAATGTAATTATACACACACACACATATACACACACACACACACACATATATATATACAGTGAGTGAGTGATTAGGGTTTAAGGGCCCGTCGCTAGCTAGGTCATTAGAGCCCCAGACATACACACACACACACGAGTATTCTTGTAATGGCTTCGTGACCTATTAACCTTATTTTCCATTCACAGCTACAAAAACGTTGTTAATGGATTTCCCATTGAAAGAAAATTTAGAATTGCAAGAGCAGTTGAATCGATATTCCATTAACAGAACCACATAAAATTCTTGTAGATTTCTTTCAAAGGATACAAAAGGTTTGTGCAAGGACTTAACGAGCGCTTAAGAAACCTTGGTCACTGCGAGGAAGCAGTGCATTTAGAATATTTAAAAGCGCTGCTTTGTTCCCAGGAAAGACATTATGCACTTCTGGATAGTAGAGCTGCATAGCTTTTGCAGGCAACTTCAGTGAATGAATATTTCCTTCCTTAATTTCAAGTGATCTTCTTAGTAAATGAGGAAGTCCAATTTATTCTACAGAAATCTTACTTCCATGCAAAGGTAAGCTGCTTGTATTTAGCACAGCTTTAAAACTTCAAGTGATGATTAACTATTAGTGACTCGAGAATTTGAACATAGAATACCTTACAACTCACACGACTATGTCTACTTTTGTATTAACCATTCTTATAAACTCTTATTCCTATATCTTCGTGTTGGTTGAGATAAACGTTTGCAGAAATTATCTTATTTCCTTCTGGGGGCAAGGAGAATAGACTTTGAGCGATAGTCAATTGATTTAAAGCTTTCAAATTCCATTCTCTTTGCGCGGTTAACACATACAAAAATGAACAACGATGTTGCATTTGACCAGAATTTGTTTTATGAAACTTGCACAAATTAGAAGGAATATCTCCGAAATGGTCCACTGTACAAAAAAAATATTTGGGTATAAATTGTGTGTTTTAGCAGTATCTGAAGTTTTTTGTACAGTAAGATTTGGTCCATCTTTTACGGTTTACTAGTTATGACAAAGTCATCCAGAACAAATAGGACTACATAGGCTACAGGCAGAAAAATATATAAAAATATAAATATATCGACATATACCTTCTATTTCTCATAAAAATATCTTAAGCATGTCATTTTGATCAAAATCATTACAACCATTTTCGAGAACATCAAAATTTTCGAAACATTTTCCATGTAAAGGGCAGTTTAGGATGAAGGAATTTTACGTAGTAGAGAAAGTAATAAACTGTGAACAGATAACAAAAACTTGAACAGATCTATAAGATAGTTCCAAAACTATTGTGGATATTTCGTTACCGAGATGCGTAATCGAGCAGTATCGGATAAATCTATTAAGTTCTTCTAAAACCTCCGCAAACATTGATATGGGAAACGGGCGAGTGCGAAGTTTGCAGTTTTGCATCTCTTGATTTAAACCAAACAAAAAAATGAATTTGAATATGGAAAACGAAATGTGCATTTATCTACCAGTGCCGGCAAAATATGCGAACTATGTAAATAAAGTTAATATTTTCTGAACTCTTGTCATACACAGGGTTTTAAGTTCTACATCATTCATATTAATGTATTCCACCAATATAAAAAAAAAATTGTCTGTCTCCGGTTTCACACAGTTCATCAACACTAGTCTTACAAACAATCGCAGTTTATGCCACGGAAAAACGAGAAAAATCTTATATGTTGCACTCACGTGACTTTCTCTACTCACTGTTATGCAAACTATTCTCACAAAATCTTATTCCTTACACGTTTCTCAAATAGTAAGTCGTTATTGTTTTTCTATCTCCTGACCATGCAAAGAAAATTTAATTACCAAGATCCCCACACAGCGACCAGCACTTAAAACATTTAACTACAACTTAAAGCCAATATATTCTCATATTCCCCTTGTAGCTACAATGAAATTAGTAATAAGATAATTTCTGTAAATGTTTATCTCTATTAACAAGAAGTGGATAGAGGAATAACTTTGTAAGAATGGTTAGTACAAGAGTAGAAAGAATTATGTGAGTGCAACACATCAGACTCTTTTAGTGCATACAAGAATTTTTATGAAGCACATGCATACATATTTATTACTCAACATTAATCACTACAGGAGTCTACGTACACTATTTGAAACTTAACGACAGACCTTTTCATTTAGTGGAGAATGATGACGTTATACGCACACTTCAGTCTATAGCTTTATCAACCTTAATTTAAACTGCAATATTTACAAAGTGTAAAATTGTATTCCTCCGCGTGCAGTTTGTAGCGCTGTTAACAACAATAACAATAATAATAATAACAATAATAACAACCACAATAATAATAATAATAATAATAATAATAATAATAATAATAATAATAATAATAATAATAATAATAATAATAATTGCATATTAACATATTCCATTTATTATTATTATTATTATTATTATTATTATTATTATTATTATTATTATTATTATTATTATTATAAGTTTTTCAAACTAGTTTTCCAAATAATTCTCTTAGTTTGAATTTAATGCTATTTTGTATGTTAGTTAACGGACTATATTTTCATTCGCGCCTGCCGACATGGAAGTTGTGCGGTTCAATGTTGTTGTTTACATTGCAGTTTAAAGTAAAGACGACAAAGGTATAGCAATTATTATAAAACAAAAGAGAAACAAAACAACTAAAGGTGCATTTAAACTGCAACTGCAACACTATGCATACGTTTAAAAGGATAACACAAAACATAGAGGAACAATGCAAGTCGTTCTTCAATGGGCTTGCTTCACAAGGAGGAATATCCATCCGCATCACATGAGAAGTACTACAGCAACAAAGGGCTCACAAAGAGCGAAATAGAAAATGTAGGAATGAAAAGGATTGCCAAGGTGTAAAGTGCTAACTTATTAATGTCCCTGATGTCTTGCAAAAAGCATGCAAAAATACATTTTTAAAATGCCAAAGGGAGGCAACTCTTCTTAGAGACTCCAGGAGTTAGTGACCCCGTCTTGACTCTAGGGATGACCAACCTACACACTTCATTGTTGTCAGAGGTAACAAATGTCTCTATAACCATGCATGGCTTTTAAAGACCTCTTTGCCCTTCCTGCAGTACACTAAAAAACTCTCATATCTTACATTTACATGAAATTCTCTATCTACTAACTCGTACGCAGTAGAAAGAGAAGATTTTGCATTGCTCTAAAAGAATTCGACGAAGAGGTTTCGCCGCAAATACATGTTTCGATACTTCCTGAATTAAAAAGAAAAACAATTATAAAAATGCATGACTGTTGAACACCATAACTCAAAGATGAACAATTTTTCAAGACCAACGCTCAGCATCTTTCAAGGATGACACGAATCAAGAAAATCGCCCCACCCTTTACACACAAAGTCTGATTAGGATTTAGCTTTTCTCAAAATTGCTAACGATTTCGATTAAAGTGACATGTTTAAGATAATTTAATAACAAATCAAAGATACGTCTTGAATTTTCAGGCAATATCCTGAAAAGTGCTCTATAGGCTCGGTGACTTTTGCATAACTTTCAAACCGTAAGAACCAGACTGCACAAAATGTAGACCTCATTAAAAGACAAACTGCATGTCAAATACTTCTTTTTCCTTTGTGGAATGAACCATTTCCAAGATACTCCTTGTTACTTTTCTCAAATAAGAAAACGTTAGTCATGTTCTATCTCTTGGCCGTGCAAAGAGAACTGAATTTTAAAGCCTTCATACAACGACTGCCTTTAAAACATTTCACTATCACTTAAAGCCTACCGTATTCCCTTATTCCTCTTGTATCTACAAGAAAAATCTATAATAAAATAATTTCTACATATATTTATCTCGATTAACGTGAAGTAGACAGCGTTTGTAAGAGTAGAGAAAGTCACACGTGTGCAAAAATTAGACTCTTTCAACATTTTGCGATATTCAAATTGTTTTCACGATACGAATTGCCAGCAATTTTGCTGATATTTTCAGACAGGGACAGAACTAGTACACAGATTGGCGCTTTTATACAACTTATAGAATTAAATATTTTACATGGTAGTTCATACAATATGATTATCTGAAATTTCATTACAGCTAACTAATAAATATTTCCAGAACACCTCAAAGCAGTTTGTTTTAATTATTTGTGTGATTGTATGTTTCTTGAGCAGTAATCTTAATATGTTGGATTATGATAGAGTGAAGCACGAAATTAACATAATTTTGAGGCAGACTAATTCTCCATTCTGTTTATCTGGGATCTGAGGTTAGGACCTTACTAACATCATCAGCGCATGTCGATTGTTGGCTTTTAATCTGAAGAAGGTTCTTGTGATGATTGAGGCGCCTCTCTCGGTGACGTAATGGACTTGAACTTCTGATTCTCGTTAAATTTGATGTCGAAATTGACAAGTTTTCCTTCATGTTTCATTATGAAAAGCCTCTCCCACATGGATAATGTTCTAGGACGCTTCTTTAAGCTTAATGTTCAGATCCCTTCTAGTTTTTTGAATGTAGAAGTTGCCACAGTCTTATAATTGCTATCCATCCCGGGTTTACTTTAGGTTACAATGTAAACAACAGTGTGTGCTTGAGTAGATAACACTTCATTTGTTGAATGAACATCACAACTTCCACGTCAGCAGGCGCTAATGAAAATATAGTTCGTTAGCTAACACACAAAATAGGAGTGGAGTGGAGTGGAGTGGAGTGTGGAGTTTAAGGGCCCGTCGACATCTGGGTCATTTGGGCCCCACACAAAAATAGTGTTAAACTTAAAATTACAAGAATTCTTATCAAAAACAGTTAGAGAAGCTTCTAGTAACAATTTGTAGAATACAGTAATATACAAATTCATTATCTTCTTCTTATTCTGCATGGTTTAGGCTAGGTTCCGGCGAAGTCATATGTGGAGTCCATCTTCTGCGAGGTCGGCCAACATCTCGTGCTCCTCTTGGATTATATAGAAAGGTCCTCTTTAGGTATCCTTTCTTCACTCATCCTCATTAAATGTTCTGTCCATTTCTTGTTATTTGTTTTTATTTTGTCTTCTAATTTATAAAGATTTAGTTCTTCTCTTATTGACTCATTTCTTATTCTATCTGCTCTTGTGCATCCTTTTACATTCCGCAGAAATAACATTTCCGCTGCCTGTATTCTACTACTATCCTTTGCTTTTATTATCCAACTTTCACTTCCATATAACAAAGAAGGAACTGCCAATGTTTTATACAATTTAAGTTTAGAGTCTTTTCTTGTTTTCCGACCTAAAGTTCTTTTAATGGTTCCACATATAGCCTGGAATTTGTATATTTTGTTTTCTATGTCTATCTTCTTTGTACGTAATATCGCACCCCAAATATTTAAAGTGTGTTACTTGTTCCACTATTTTACTTTCCAAAACAGTTTTAGTTCTTATTGCATGTTTACCTATGAATGCCATTGTTTTTTATTTATTTACTGATATTTTGCAGTTATATCTATTGGCCACCACTTGGAACTTATAAGCTAACATTTGTAGATCTCTTTGAAACCGAAATTATAATGTCAATATATATTTGATAATGGAAAGAAACGAAAGGAGATTCTAGTCAATAAAGGTCCTAACAGCTGAGATGATGTCTAAAGTGATGCTGGACTGACGGCAGTCTTCATCGCTTCTGTTTAGCACAGCATCTCATCCTTTCCAGATTTCCTTGCACCAAAACCATGTTGATTTTCTCTATACAGTTATCAACAACTTCCTCTGTACCATGCAGGTGCCTACTGCTCAAAATAACGTTGGTATCCTGTTCATCTACATTACCTTTGAAACCGAAATTATATATATTTGATAATAGAAAGAAACAAAAGGAGATTCTAGTCAATAGTTACGGGGAAAACGTAATAAAGCTGAATATGTTAAAGTCTCATGAATGGAAGCCTAGGCAGATTTAAATGAGTGATAAGGTTACAATTGTTGCTTGTACTAAGCCATAGTGATTCCGCGGGCTGATTCCTATCTTACCATGACGTGCTCTAAAGTTAGCCAATGGAAATCGCTTCCTTCGTGTTGCTCGCGCAAAAACAAATGCAATGCAAGACACACTCGTCTTGAATCGAGTCGAGATAACGCACGTGCAACTTGGGAGTTGTACGTAAGCTAGCACGTATACATAATTCGGCGGTTGCTAAAGGGTGACAAAGTTAAAGTGTTATAACGTTGTAGTTGAAGTTGCAAAGTTACATTCTATTTAAATATCGTCGGCAGTTCTCTACAAATCTGGAAATTTACAAATAAAGTGATATGTTGGTTGATTCTTCGTTTGGTTCCATTCCTACCATAACTCAAGCACACCCTGCAGATTAGGACCTCTTGCTAGAGCTAGACCGGGCACCAAACACGAGATCTTATAGATCTTAAAGGCGACGTCTTCGACGGAGAGGAACGTTTGCGTCAAATGGCGCCCAACGTGGGGCACGATAAGACGACGAGGATTGGGCCAACGATATTCGAGAAGAAGAGGACCAACAGAAGCTGAGACGATAAGGATTGCGCCAACAAGATTCGAGAAGAAGAGAATCAACAGAGACTGCGGAAGTACATAATGGGCCAGTAACATCAAGGATAGTGGCAACATCGGAGTGCAGCAACAATAATAAGGTACTGAGTGTTAAACTAGTTTATCAGTGATATTTAAGTAGATGATTCTTAGAAACGGCAAGATGCTGGAACAGTCTGTAGTAGATAGTACAATTCAGGAGATAGAAGTTGTAAATAAGGAAACTGTAGATGTAGCAGCAAATGTAGGGGGAAATGTAAATGTATCAGATCAAAGAGAACAGCTAAATGAAGGCCATTCTGACAGTGAATGTCAAACACCAGTTGTAAATACAGAAAGTAACATGCTAGAGCTAATAAGGGCAATGTTCAATAAATTTGAAAAAAGTTTCACTGAGAAATTGGAAAATAGCAATAACAATTTAATTGAGATATTGGATAATAACCATAAAAGTTTAATTGAGAAATTGGAAAATAGTTTAACTGAGAAATTGGAAAGTAACAATAAATGTTTGACTGAACAGCTAGAAATGACCAACCAAAGTTTAACTGAAAAGATAGAGAAAGAGATAGAGAGTAGTAACAAAGTGTTGACAGAGAAATTGGAGAGTAATAATCGAGGCTTGACAGAATTAGCACAGAGAATAGAAAATCAACAACATGTGATAGAAAATTTTCAGGGGGAAATTAGAAGTGAAGTGGATAATGTAAGAATTGAGGTTAGGGAGAACAGAACTCAGGTTACGGGGGAGATAGAAAATGTAAAGAAAGAAATTAATCAAGAATTTGTTCGATTTGTTGAGAAATCTGAGAGAGAGAGAGAGAGAGAGTAGTAACCTTAGGGAAGAAGTAGGGCAGATATTGAATAATGAGAAACAACCTGCAAAGAATTGGAAGACAGCAAGGTTAGGTTACAGAATGCAGAAAGAGAAGGTAGGAGGTTAACTGTAAATGTGGAATATTTAAATGAGCATGTAAAGGAAGTGGTTACGGAAATCCAGGGTGTAAAGCAAGCACTGGAAAATTTAAAATTAAGGGATAGTCTTGCTAATTCTGCTTGTCCTATTGTAAACACAAATCCTAGTGTAAGCGCAAATCTTAGTGAAAGTACTAATTATAGTGCAAACAAAGCCAAACAGGAGATTGATCAAAACAAAAATCAAAATCGAAGTGAAAGAGGTTTCCAAAATTTTTTCGGGCAGGGGGCAACCCCAAACTCGAATCAGAATTACGAGGTTCGAGAGAGATATCGTGGTCTCATACCTAGAAATGACAATTTATGGGAAAACCGGAAAAGAGTAAACCTTAGAGACAATGGTTAGATCATTGATATAATTGTGTGTTGCCAAGAACGAGAAAATGAATAATATTGTAAATATAGTTAAGTTAGCATAATAGTGACTAAGTGAAAGTGTTGTGCAAACCAAGAAGAGAAAGAGTATCAAGAAACTAATAAATACCAAACCAAGGAACTTTTGAAAAATTATGTAACTTCCGAAGATGAAAAAAAAAGAAATGTAAATAATAGTTTTAAGTAAAACTCAATCTTGTTCGGAATGCATGTTTTGAAATGTTTGTAAAAAAAAAAAATGTATGTGGATGAAGAATTGCCGACTACAAGAATAGGTATTCACTAAAATTAATCATTCGGGCAGAGCATAAACATTAACTTATTATGTAATAATAAAATAATGTTTATGGGGGCATTTGAAACCGAAATTATAATGTCAATATATATTTGATAATGGAAAGAAACAAAAGGAGATTCTAGTCAATAGTTAAGGGGAAAACGTAATAAAGCTGAACATGTTAAAGTCTCATGAATGGAAGCCTAGGCAGATTTAAATGAGTGATAAGGTTACAATTGTTGCTTGTACTAAGCCATAGTGATTCCGCGGGCTGATTCCTATCTTACCATGACGTGCTCTAAAATTAGCCAATGGAAATCGCTTCCTTCGTGTTGCTCGCGCAAAAACAAATGCAATGCAAGACACACTCGTCTTGAATCGAGTCGAGATAACGCACGTGCAACTTGGGAGTTGTACGTAAGCTAGCACGTATACATAATTCGGCGGTTGCTAAAGGGTGACAAGGTTAAAGTGTTATAACGTTGTAGTTGAAGTTACAAAGTTACATTCTATTTAAATATCGTCGGCAGTTCTCTACAAATCTGGAAATTTACAAATAAAGTGATATGTTGGTTGATTCTTCGTTTGGTTCCATTCCTACCATAACTCACGCACACCCTGCAGATTAGGACCTCTTGCTAGAGCTAGTCCGGACACCAAACACGAGATCTTATAGGTCTTAAAGTAGACGTCTTTGACGGAGAGGAACGTTTGCGTCATCTTTCAGATTCAGCCATTAGTAACACATCATCTGCGAATAACAGGGCATTTATTCTACCCTTATTGTCAATTAATATTCCTTCCTTATTAAAATGTTTTTTTCCATTCAATTAGAATGTCGTCAATATAAATATTAAATAAAATAGGTGATAAAGCACACCCTTGTCTCACTCCTTGGTTTATTTTAAAAAACTTTGTACTATTTCTAGTTAGCAAGGGGCCTATACACACATTTGTCTCATAGTATAAGCTCTTAACAGTTTCTATTATTTGATTAGGGATACCTTTGTTTTCCAGGGTATTCCATAGTAGTTCTCTATTTACTCTATCAAAGGCGTTTTCTAAATCTATAAATAATAGATGTGTATCCTTATTTCTTTCTCTTCTTTTTTCTATGATTTGTTTTATAGAAAATACTCCATCTGTACAAGATCTCCCTTTTCGGAAGCCGTTCTGCTCTTCTACTAACTTATTTTCAATTATTTTTTGTATTCTTCTGGCTATTATTCATTATTATTAACATATTTAGTTGCGATACGAAAGTAACGGAAGACAGTTTGTTCAATCACCAACCGAAACCTTACGAAGTGGTGAAAAGCAAATTGTTTTAAAATACATTTATCAAGTGTTGAGGGAAATATCCAACATCACAATGGTGTTAATCTTTATTTTATGTAAGAGAGTACAAAATATCGGCTCCTTCAGTTCCTTTTATACCTTTAAGCAAAGACACAGAGACACAGAGTGACAGTTCCCATGTTGTATTGCGCCATATTTCTATCAATAGCAGAGTAATACAAGTTTGCACCATGTAAACCCAGAGAAAGATGAGCGCACAACTTTTGTCTGTGGGTGTTTTTATCTGTTCTAAGTGATTTCTAAGTAAACACTATTAATAAATGTAGCGTGGAGTATTAGTTGGGCTAAACTTTATATTATTTGGTATGCATGCATTTTTAACATGAGGCGCATTTAAACACAGAGTTGTTTTTTTTCAGTAATGGGTGAAGGTAGACGTTCGAAATTTGTGTTTTGTTGTATAGCACACCTATCGGAGACCACATAGCACTTTGAATCACTGAATTAGATTGACTAAATATTTGTGAATATTAATGAAGTAAGTTCAGAAGAGTCTGGAGTAACAACAGTTGAGATTTTTACGTCACATTGGAGCTCTTCACAAGAAAAAGGAATGTTCCTAGAAAGAACTAATCCGTCAGTTTTCCTCCGGGAGTAGTTCCAGTTCTCGCAATCTGCAAAAAGCAAAACATCAGAAGGCTGGAGATGATATCCGTCTCCGAGATTAAAAAAAGGGAAGAAAGGAAGAAAAATACAGACAGCAGGAATGGGTACGCCTTGAAGCAGCACTCAGGCCTTGACACGCCAACAGCGCTACGCAAGATGGAGTTATCATACGTATTATGGCATTAAATCGACATCGGCGAAAAATCGCCCAAAACCAATAAAAAATCTAATTTGTTGTGTTTAAATAATATAGACTTTGTATTTCAATAACATCAAGTTTCCTAATCGATTATTCTAACACACACAAACCGTGTGCAGGTAAACTTCGTATCGCATCCTTGAAAGACATTAAACTTAAATACCAACTTTGCTTTTTAACCGACTTTTAGTTTTTGAGTTATGCTGTCCACAGACACACACACAGGACCATTTTCTAAAAATGCTTGTTTTGGATTCAGGGGGTCTCAAAACATACATTTTCCGGTGAAATCTCGACATCCAATTTTTTGTTGGAATACAATACTTCCCCTACTTACCAGTAGAGAAAGTAAAAACGAAAAGTCGGTTAAAAACCTAAGATGGTATTCAAGATTACGATTTTTCAAGGATGCGACACGACGATTTTGAAGAAAAGAGCTCCACCCTAAACTACCCTTCACATGGAAAATTTTTCGAAAATTTTTATTTTCTTGAAAATTGCACTAAAGATTTTGATTAAAATGCCATATGTTTAAGATATTAGTATGAAAAATAACATGTACAATATTTTGAATTTTCTGCCTATAGCCTATCGCTCACAGCCTACTGTATACTAATGTTCCCCTTGTATCTACAAGGAAATAAGCAATAAGAGTTTGTAATAATGCTTAGTACAAGAGTAGAGAAAGTTATGTGAGTGCAACACATCAGCTTTTTTAAGAATGTTTTTATGACTCGGAGACTCTGAAAAAAATGTACCTACTTTCAGTGAATCCTCGATATTGAGTTTTTGGGTGAAATACAATTCTTCTTCTGATTACTATATATAGTACAGAAAAGAATACATGTTAGGAAGTAAAAGGTCATGTGACACCAGATTTTTTTAAAATTCTATTGTATCTCTGCAATATCACTATTTGTACTTTCCGTAATCTGATTTTGTGCACTAAAAAATAAACTTTATTTCCCTTAAAAGCGTATACAAAATTTATATTCGTTCTTGTGGCAGCTGTTTGTTGCCGAAAGCCCGGACTAAAATTATCCAAGCTTGAAGTAAGAAATTGAAGATGTCCCAGAAAGGAAAAGCTCCAGGGCGCAAAGGAAAATATCACTTCGCCGTGGAACATGCAACAGCACTTTAAACCGTGAGCGAGAATTCCTCCAGAGAGAGGCAATATGCAAATGCAAACATACTCTTCTTGCCAATTGTACAGACATTGATGGCTTACTTCCGATTTTCAGCTTACATCGCCTTCTCTATCACCTATCTACATGCAAGGTATTGCATTCAAACTAAAAATACGATTTTAGAACTTACGGAAATACCTGTTTTAAGGTGTAGTTATTCCAAAGAAAAGAACATTTAGAGACAGGCTCGCGGGCGTATGCGTGTGTGTGTTGTGTGTATATGAGTGTCTGTTGTGTGTATGTGTGTGTGTCTGGTGTGTATGTGAAGTGTACGCGTGTGGTGTGTGTAGCGGTTTGGACGCTGTAGCGCATCGAAGTGTGAGATGGGTGTATGGTCACATTTCGTCAATAAACCCAACATCAAGCTGTCTACATTACAAACGGGCTTCGAACTGTGTACTTCCTACGTCACTGCACAGCCTGGTGAGCCTCATACACATGACCCAATACGTGCGGTTGTCTTGGAAGATTTTCAATCGCTCTGTGGACTCGAGCCATAAGGTCCTCCGCTGACACAGGAGTGCCATAATCTTCATATAACTCCACAGAAAATAGTCGAGAGGTGTCAAAGCTGGCAACCGTGCTGGCCATGGATCTGGTCCACCTCTACCAATCCATCGATATGGACATTGGACGTTGAGGTGATTCCGCACATTTACACCAACGTGTGCTAGAGCTGAAGTCGGCTATTTCAGCGCTGTGTACTGGTGCAAGTCGCTCTGCTGTTAAAAAAATTACTCTTCTGGAAACTATACAAGTAACGCAATAGGATGCGCACCAAGGACGCTATTGTGGAATTTAGCGCATGCGCAGGAATGTTATTAGGCCCAGGTCGGGGTTCCTAATTGAAAACCCATCAGTTTGCCATCCCTCACAACATACTAAGTGTCGTCGACGTTTTATTTTTTATTGATATTTTTAAGACATATATAACATTTCTGTCCCTTGTTGTATACCTTTGCAAATGTTCGGTATACTGTTCTGAAGCACGGAGTTCTGACTTGATGCATGCCTGTGTTATTTGCAAACTTACCTGGTTCTCCGAGAGGTCGGCGAGACTGAGGTTGTGCACCAGATTCCTGTAACAGACAGAGAAACAAAGCGACATCAATTATCGGTTCGATCAGTCGTACTAGTGCAATAACAAAGTTACAAGCAAGACCCTGATGTGATTACACGGGCCATCTATTTCCAACGGACGTATTTAATCACCACAGAAAAGAACACTCGAGCGAGAGTCTTCCAGAACACGCCCAAATGATGCCCATTTCCAGCCAAAGAAGTGTCCCTTAGTAAAACACACCCCTTTTTCTCAAAAGTACTGCTTCGAGGGTGACATTGAACACTTTAGAGCTCAAACAACACCCTTACCTAAGGATCGGAGCAAAAGCCAGAGATAAACTTCAATATAAAATAATGTAACAAAATGAAAATTTAACAAATCCACGTTCTGACACCAGACTGACAAAATTACCGGTTCAGTCCAGTTACTTCACGCTTCTTCAAAACTTCTGCAGAAATAAACAGTACTCTTCTACTGACGATAGCACAGTCTCGCCCTTCGTGAAATTACAGCTCACAACTGTTTTCTTCTCGTAAACTTGACTCATTCCTTTCACTGAGACAGACTTTCTCTGTCTCTCAAACAGCTCACTCTATTCAAATCCAGTCTAATCTTATGCAATCAAATCTTGCCTAATTCAATGTTATCTAATGCAATATTCTCTAATCCAATATTATCTAAGCTAATCTATCTTATCCAATCATATCCTATCATTACCAAATCTTATCCAATCCAACCATAATCTTATCCTGAGCTAATCTTATGAAATCGAATCCAAATCCAATCTAATCCGATTCCCAATAATACAACTCAGTTCTAATTGAAGTTATATCGAACACAAAGCTATCTTATTTAATCTATCTACCTATCTCCTCTTCTCTTTCTCAACAATGGATATGTTTTATTAAAAGGCAATCGTTATGTTTGCGAAACCACATAAAAGTCTGCTATAATCTCAGAATTAAATAATGCTGTCATTTTTATTTTTTCTACAACGCAACTAGAGGAAGTTTTGTAATCCACCCAAAAATTCGATGTCAAGATTTCACCGGAAATAAATGTTCTTAAGCCAAAGGAAAAGGAAAAGGGAAAAAAAAAAAAAAAAAGGGGGGGGGGGGGAACAAGTTAGTGTGTATGCCTGCGAGTGTCTGTCTGCGAACAGCATAACTCAAAAACGAAAAGTCTGTTGCAAACCAAAGTTGGTATTTAAGTTTTTTAATATCTTTCAGGGAGGCTACATGAAGATTAAGAAAAAATACTCCATCCTAAACTATCTTTTAGATAGAAATTTTTTGGAAAATTTTTATTTTCTCATCAATGGCTCTAATGATTTTGATTAAAATGACATATTCTACGAAAAATGTAGATCTCATTAAAACACACTAGTTATGTCCAAGTGAATTTTTTTGTAGAGCGAATCATTTCGGAAATATTCCTTGTCATTTGTGTCAGTTTCGGAAAACTTTCATCAAATACAACAGGTTGTTCATTTTTTATGTGTTAGTCGTGCAAAGAAAAATGAATCTCAAAGCTTTAAAAAATTTGACTGTCGCTCAAAGCTTACTGTATTCTAATATTCCCCTTGTCCCTACAAGGAAATAAGCAATCAGATAATTTCTGCAAATATTTATGTGAACTAACAGGAAGAAGATATAGGAACAAGAGTTTGTAAGCATGATTAGTACAAGAGTAGAGAAAGTCATGTGACATGTTAAAAGGAACGTGGTAGAATGGTAGTTTGTATACCAGTTACTTTCATGTTTCAACCACAGGCGAGTCCTTTAACAATGCATATGTGCAAACAATACTTCCAAATGGAAACGCGGGATAATCAAATTTGGGTAAACAAGTGAAATTAAGTGGTCAGAGGAGAATTGATATAACGCAATGCACAATTAAAGCCATGCCAATGCAGTGCGAGTGATAACGCAATGCGACATTTACACATTCGTGGTTGCCAAAATGTCAAAAGTAGTTACTTTTTCCCCACACAGCGAGCGCTTGTGCATTGATTGATTTTTGTTTTGTTACGGCAGCACCGTGCTTATTTAGTTAAATATACCATTTACCATAACTTGAAGCAGAGGTAGAATTCATTGTTTTCAAAACACATAATGAAACTAGTATTTTAATATAAACAACGATTGGGTTAATGGGGCTTTAGTAATGGTGCCAATATTATACAGCGTGGAAGGGAAATCATAACATTCCTTCTAGTATGTGCTTCATAGAAGCATTAGAAACAAAAAAGTCTAATGGCATGATGTTCTTTCATCAGCCGATTTCGAAAAAATAAATGGCTTTTGTTCAAAATTGGATGCGTAATTCCACAAGACTGTACAAAGATAAGTTTATTTGTAAGATGCGTAGAGTAACTTATTTCTGACATAGCTTCGGTAGTAATTATGGGATATCACACAGGGTTTCAAAATAGGTAACTAATAACTTAAAAGAATTGAAGGAATACTCCAGACAGCTCTTTCAGGCATGATGTAACTCGACAATGTTTCGTTGAGGTTGGTCAGGGAATTGAAGCGGTCGGTCGCTTATGCTTTCGTGTAATGTTTTGGGAGAAACGCTTGTGATTGGCCTACCCTACACGAAGGCATAGCAGGGTATGTGTTTATGTTCTCCAGACGTTGTTTGTTTATGTACTGATCTAGGGAAAGTGACACACACACAATGGGCAGTGAGCCAGCTTGTTTTCGATAAAAGTAGGAAATGGTCAGAGACAAATACGCAAAATACAAAATGTGTTCCACATACCGAGATCTATCACTGTTTAAATTAATGCAATGACTTCCACCAGGTGTACCGAGAGAAAAGTTCCGAACCGGCTGCGTTGTGTTTTGCCCGTACACGTCCTCGGTGCTCGTTGCCGTCTGCTGCTATTATAGGAAAGCGCGGATGAAACCATACATTTCGAAAACTACTTTTAAAGGATTTACTTACCAACTTTATTAAAGGAGATGCTGGAATCGGCCACCGTCGTTGCCCATACATTCTTGGCACCTCTTTAGGAAACTATCCATCACTCGCCGTAGTTCACGTTGACGGATATCTTGTTTTAATTCTCCCAGGGTGTGTGGTTTGTCTTATACACTTATGTTTTACTGGAGCTCTGAGAAACCGTTCTCCGCTAAGTGCACAATATACACCTAATTTTTTGTATACAAAACGTAAAAGTTTATATTTTTAGCAACACACATGTATGTTAATTATTATTTATTTATGCTAACAAACTTACTGTTGGATTTTAAGTTCCAGTTCTACCTCTCACACATGTATGTACTCTATTTTTACTTTCTCTACTATGTATAGAAGTAGTGGAAGTATTGTATTCGACCCAGAAATTAGATGTCGAGATTTCACCGAAAATACACGTTTTGACGCCCTCTAAATAAAAAAATTATCTTCAGAAAAAGGTCCCAGCGGCGTGTGCACAGCATAACTCAAAAATGAAAAGTCCGTTAAAAACCAAAGTTGGTATTTAAGTTTAAAATCTCTAACGACTTTGATTAAAATGCCATATGTTTAAGATAATTTTACGGCAAATGAAACCTATATTTTCAATTTTCTGGCTATAGCCTATGTAGTCCTGTTTACTCCTCATTTTTGCATAAAAGTAAGAGATAGACCAAATCTTAGTAAACAAAAAATGTAGATGTCGTTAACACACACAAGTTATGTCTAAATTCACTTTTTTGTGTGGAGTGAACTATTTCGGAGATATTGCTCGTTATTTGTACGAGTTTTGCAATACTTCAACTTTTCTAAAATGGAAGGTCTTTATTCACTTGTTTATCTCTTGGCTGTGCAAAGAGAACGGAATTTCAAGGCTTTACAATATCTGACTATCGCTCAAAGCCTACTGTATTCCCATATTCGCCCTGTACCTAATAATAATTCAATAGATGGTAGATTTCGGGCTCGTAGGCCATGGTTCAGTCGATGAATTTTCTGACGTTTCGCCCAAGACTGCGTTGGTCATCTTCGGGGAATGACTCGTAGCTGGTTGACAACTAATAAAATAATTTCTGCAAATGCTTATCTCAAATAACACGAAGAAGATACAGGAATAGGAGTTTGTAAGAATGGTTAGTACAAGAGTAGAGAAAGTCACGTGACTGCAACACATCAGTTTTTCTTGCACAAACATTTAGTTTACGAAGTTGCTGGCAGGTTTACTTGTATATTCTCGTAGTAATAACTGAGGAAAACATTTATTTCCGTCCTTGTCTTAGTCTGCGGTTGTTTCCCGGGAGTTAAAACACAGCTAAGCTCTCAAAGGGCTTTGCAGATGCACATGTTTATGAAAGCAATAATACGCGGGGGCTTAGGACCACATCACAGAGATGCAAGATTTGCTCGTCCCTTTGTGGTCCTTCGTGCGTATTCCCTTGTCCCCCCCCCCCCCTCTTCCGCACTATTAAGTATAAAATTCTGAATCACGACCTTATTCTAAATCTGCCTCCCTACTTTCAAACTTGAAGACAAGTCAATCTTACAAACCCAAAGTGCTAATGTTTCGTCTTGTGTTGTATTCTCTTCCGTCATTCCTCTGCACGCATCTCACTTTTGATCTCGCTGTTATCTCTCACACGTTCTCCCTTTCTTTCTTTCTTTCTTTCCTTCCTTCTTTGTTTATCTCTTTGTTTCGTCCCTTCATTCTTTATCTTTTTGTTTCTTTCCTTTTTGTTTACCTCTTTCCTTCCTTCCTTCTTTCGTTTCTTCTTTCTTTATCCCTTTCTTTACAGCCTTCTTTATTTCTGCCTTTCTCCTTTTCGTTCACTTAATCTTCCTTTCTTTCCCACTTTCTCTAAGTCTCAGTCTCTTTTCTCTCTTTGTTTCCTTCCTTACCTCCTTCCCTCCGTTCTTTCTTCCTTCCTTTCTTTCTTTGTTTCTTTCTTTTCTCTGTGTCTCTTACTTTCTCCATTTTCTCTCTTACCCTTTTATTTCCCTTTCTTTCCAGCTTTCTCGCTCTTTCCCTGTCTTTCTCTCTTTCTTTCTCTCTGTTTCCTACCGTCTCGTTCTCTGTCGCCTACTCCCTATCGTTCCTTTTCTCCCCCTCCTTCTCTTTCTTTCTTTGTAAGTTTAACTCCTTTACTCGTTTTCTGTGGTCTAGAGGTAATATGATAGTCTCTGGTTCTCAAGGTCGCGGGTTTAAACCCGACGGTGTGCGATGGATTTTTTTCTGATGTAAAATCCGTAGCATGATTTCCTTCGAAAGGGAAGTACAGTTGTGTCATAGATTTACGACACATAAACGAATCTCAGGCCTGATATGGAGGCCTCCTAGCAAAATTAAGGAATCTTTCATGCCCAATATACAGGATGGAAGAATAACCTTGCTGACAGATGCATTCAAGAGAAAATTATTGCATTTATATGAATAATCGATCTTGTTTTTCGCTGTGTAATCATTATTATACTAAATTATCCCAGGAAGCGTAATGAGTAATGACTAAGCGTTTAAAATAGCCAACGACCTAGTTAAACCACCACTGCCAGCACCGCCGCCACCACTGCCGCCACCGCCACCATCACAACCATCGCCACCACCACCACCATCACCACCACCGCCACCACCGCCGCCGCCACCACCAGCACCGCCGCCGCCACCACCACCAGCACCACCGCCGCCACCACCACCACCACCGCCGCCACCACCATCACCACCACCACCACCATCACCACCGCCGCCACCACCATCACTACCACCACCGCCACCAACATCACCACCACCACCGCTGCCACCATCATCACCACCGCCGCCACCATCACCACCACCATCACTACCACCACCGCCACCACCATCACCACCACCACCGCTGCCACCATCATCACCACCGCCGCCACCACCATCACCACCACCATCACTACCACCACCGCCACCACCACCATCACCACCACCATCACCACCGCTGCCACCACCATCACCACCGCAGCCACCACTACCATCACCACCATCACCACCACCATCAGCACCACCACCATCAGCACCACCACCATCACCACTACCACCACCACCGCCGCTACCACAATCGCTACTACCACCACCACTACCACCACCACCGCCACCACCACCATCACCACTACCACCACCACCGCCACCACAATCGCTACTACCACCATCACCACTACCACCACTACCACCACCATCACCACCACCGCCACCACCACCACCATCACCACCGCCGCCACCACTACCACCACCACCACCACCATCACCACCACCGCCACCACTACCACCACCACCACCACCACCATCACCACCACCACCATCACCACCGCTGCCACCACCATCACCACCGTCGCCACCACTACCACCACCATCACCACCACCGCCACCACCATCACCACTAGCACCACCACCGCCGCTACCACAATCGCTACTACCACCACCAGGAAAAGGGACAGATGAAAATGACAAACATCTATTGTAAGCGTCGCAGAAAGCCGTTCTGAAAGAAGCATCGGGCTATGAGGACACCACTTCGTCCACCAGGAATAATACATTCGGATCAAACCCGGGCCGCCAAGGTGTAAGGCGAACGCTATAACCGCTTAGCCACGGCACCGGCAATTAGACAAAATCTAACTACAAAAAATTAAAATCTCTTTAAAGCTCACAATTTGTGTCAAATTCATATTTCTTTTTGTGGCGTTAAGCATTTTCCACCTGCTCCTTGTTATTAGTATGAATACTAATAACTTTCCTTCTTTGGCATGCAAAGACAACTTCCAAAGCTACCATACAGCGAGCAGCTTTAAGACATCTGACAATCGGTCAAAGCCTACTGTATTCCCATATTCCCTTTGTACCTACAAGAAAATCAGCAATAAGGTAATGTCTACGAATGTTTATCTCTATTAACAATAAAGTAAACAAAGCAATAAGGAATTAAAGAATAATCTGTGAGCGATCATATTTTTATGAAGGTTCTTTTAATGAAAGTCTGAATGATTTTATTAGGTAAGGGGTAGGCAGGCAGGCAGCCAATAAACCAGTGCGAGAAATTTGACTCGTGTTTGCTATTTGGTACAAGTCCTATCTTATCGCAAGGGACATTTTACAGTACCTGTGGAGACACGCGAGGCAAGGCCGTGTATTATTTATCTTACAGCTCCTACACCATAATCAGCTGTAATTTCTTAATATGACTCAGCAGCGTGTTGGACAGGGTGATTACCCTGTGGTTAAAAGCCACACATTAAATGGACACTAAAAGCAATTTCATTGACCTCCTCTTCAGGTGCACAGGTGCACGGCTACAAAATGATACCAGGTAGAAATCTGTGAGGAATGGCAACTGTAATGTCTGTTCATGCTCTTAGGGGACTGAAGGGGAGAGGAGGGACATGTACTCACTACTTCTGTCTCTTAGCCAATACGGTGGAAAGTGCAGACGTACATAGTTATTGTTTCTTCTTCACTTCATGGCATAGGCAATCAAGTGGCTGTTTCACCTTCCAAGTCCTCCAGTCACCCTTTCCTTAGTCTGCCCACCAATCTCGTACCATTAGCATGATAAGCAACTCTGCTCTCTGGCATTCTTTCAACGTGTTCCTTCCACTTTTTTTGTTTTTCTTCAATCTTTTAGCCTGTCATTTATATTAAAAATTACCTACTAATTCTGTTCCTTTACTTTCATTTGTTATTAGGTCTCTCTTCGTACATCTCTTCACACCTCTTAAGAATTTCATTTCCTGAAGCCTGTATTTAAGTCTGTTGCTTCTTAGTTAATGTCCAAGTCTCACTTCCGTATAGCATAACTTTGCAGCCATAACTTTGCAAAACTTTAATTTTGTTTCTTTACACACTTTGTTTCTAAATGTCCTATTTATTGTTCCATACAAGTAATTAAAATGTCTCACCTGTTCTACGCAAAGTTTATTTACAACTATTTTTGTTTCTAATGGTTCTTTCCCAATGAATGCCATTAGCTTTCTTTTTATAAAGGATATTTTCATATTATATTGTTGACATAGTTCATTAAGTTTCAAAATAGATCTGCTTCCATTTGCTCACTAGATCGTCAATATAACTACTAAAAAGTGTAGGTGATAAAGTACGCCCTTGTCTGATTAGTGCGAATTTTTGTGAAAATTTTACCATTGGTCCTCACACTTATTTTTGTTTGAAAGTAGAAGGTGGTATCATTCTCATGAGTTATTGCTTAAGGTTATTTAGCAAAAGGAGTGGCAGCCGCATGCCCTTGCACCGTGGCCTAAAGGAACCAATGAAATTGCCAAGGCCTCGTATAACGATACATAATGTGACGTAGGCGTGAGATTATCTCTGTACAAATTGCTACGTATCTACGTTTGAAGTGTAAAATACTGATGACACGGTAAAGAGCCGGATGCAGCGATACGATGTGACCCTTTGCTTCATTTTGACTTTGTATTGCTTTTCCTGCAGCTGCCTCCTGCGTTTCCTTCTTTTTTATCAATTCCTCGAGATGGATGTTTTGAAATTGGCAATTGATAGGTTAGAGCGAAGAAAGAGGGGAAAGAGAGAAGAAAGGGTCGGTCGGTCCCTCAAGGGAGCACGATGTCACCCTTCCGTCCTCTTGTGGGGAACTTCCGGGGGAAAGCAGTGGCCGGCCAGCAGAATGCGCAAGTGTCACTCTGCTCCACTTTAATGACGACAGGCACGTAACGAGGAAACAACGTTCGTCAGACCCACTACAATCCATCATCATCATCATCCCTGCACTGTGCACTCTACATCTTCACACTTCAGAAACCAACCATGAGGGGAGTTTACGTTTACCTCTGTCCACTACACGCGGACTTTGCCTTTCTTTAACTCCCAGTCGTGTATTGATTAAATGTAGGTTGCGTTTGATTTACAAAAACACTTTCAAATCTTATGCGATAAACACCTGTTCATTAGTGACTTCTTTGATTCTGCATAGTCTTAGAAGGTACACCAAGAGATCGTCGCGTAACATAATTCCATACAGACTTTTAATATAGTTCAATTTGGAGAAACTCTGTTCACAAATATATGTAGAGCTATACTCACTCTTATACACACTATTCTTGTAAATGTACTCGATCTTAATTGGCATAAGCATTTTCAGAAATTATCTTGTTGCTAATTTTCTTGTACGGGGAATATGGGAATGCAGTAGGGTTTAAGCGACAGTGAAATGTTTTAAGACCTGGTTGCTATGCGATGCCTATGAAATCGCGCTCTCTTTGCGAGGCCAAGAGATAAAAAAACGAATAACATATTTCTATTTTAAAAAAACCTATAAGTATTGGTAAATGCAAACAAATAAAGAATATCTCCGAAATGGTTCACTCAAAAGAAAAACCAAGTAATTGACAAATTGTGTGTTTCAAAAATATCCACATTTTTAATTTAGTAAGCTTTTGTGTGTCTCTTACTGTTTACCATTTATATAAAAATCATCCAGAATGAAGAGGTCTTCTGAGAACATTACCAAAAAATTCAAGGTATGGCTTAAAATCTTCCATGGAATCGCCTGTTTGTGTCCGTCATTGGATACTGACTGTTCGTTCATCGGACTGAAGGATTGGAGTGTGTATTGCCGCTCATATGTAAGGTTCTCCAAAGAGAGAAAGTTGGACATCCCTAATTCAGAATGAAGAGAACTTCAGAGACATTTGTTGGAAAATAAAAATTATCGAATAATATTCCATGTAAAGGACAGCTTGGGCGTGAGCATTTGTTGAATATCTTAGTATCACATTTTTGAACAACGGTGAACGTAAATACTGATTTAAATTCTTTGTACTTATGCTGTTCACATACACAAACAAATGTTTGTGTTTCTATGGGTATATGTGCGTGTTTGTATGTGTATCTGTGTTTATGTTTGTGTTTGTATGTGTGAGCATTTACATTTGTATGTGTGTGTTTGTGTGGCTGTGTGCGTTTGTGTTTGTACCTGTACTTTTTAACTATTTGTTTTTAATTAAAACACCGGAACGACAATATGCAAAAGCACTATCGAACAACAACAAATACTAAGGAAGAAAAGCTAGTAGATAAAGCCGTGTGAATGTAACAGGCACTTCTATTTCAATCATACAGAAAATTGTATGAATTGTTCATCGAAGAGGGAGTAGAGGAAGAAATGTAATTGCGCTTAGTAAAAGAAAATTGAGTAGATAAAATTGAGTAGATAAAATCGTGAGAATGTAATACGGTGTTTTTCTACTCCAAGCAAAGAAATTGCATGAATTGTTTGAAGAAGAGCGAATACAGGAAAAAAGTGCTTTTGTGTTTCGTAAAAGAAAAATGAGTAGATAAAACCGTGTGAATATTATACGTTGCATTTACATTTCAAAAGTATTCAAAAATGTATGAATTGTTTGTAGAAGAGAGAGTAAAGAAGGGCATGTGAATGTGCTATGTATAAGAAAAATGGACAGAGTTAACCATGATGATGTAATACATTACGTGGTAAAATGGATTTCATAAAAACCTTCTCCATGAAAGAACACTTAGATGTGCCAATTTTCATGACGATCAGTCAAACGGTTGTGGAGCCTTTGGTTTACGTAAAACAAAAGTGAGTAGAGAAAATACTGTGAATGTAATACGTTGTATGCGTATTTCAAACATATAGGAATTATAAGAACTGTACGTTGTTGAAGGGCGAGCAGAGAAAGAAGTGTGATTGTGTCTGGCAAAGGAAGAATGAGTAGAGAAAATCGCGTGAATCTAACACGTTGCATTTATATTTAAATCATAGAAAATAAAATAATTTCTATGGTTTGTGCAATTTAAAGTGTTACTTAAAAGCATACAATTGCGTTTCTAATAGCACCGCCCTGAGAATAGCAAACGGCTAACTCGAGGCAATACGCCCTGAGATACGACCCAGCTTCGACACTAGAGAAATACATAAGATTTTCCAAAACGCCATACAGTAGACTATTGAAGCGATAGGTTTAAAAACAACACATTTGAACACGATGATTATCGAAGCAATAAGGAAGGGGAGGTGCAGAAGAGGGAGGGAGAACCGCATGCAGAAACACCTTTAGGGGAAACACAAACACACAAACACATCTCCTGGAATTTATGCTTTGGACTAAGTACAGCTTGGCGAATGAACCGATGCAACGCAGGGGGAAGCTTTTACGTCAAAGTGAGTGGTGATTAATTTAATCTGGTATTCAGAGAGGAAAACAATGGATCTACTCTGTGATAATTCTAAGCTTCTTTTCGAATAAAGCGCATTGTGCAACGGCTGGTCAATTCTTTATGTCCGTCTGCATGAATATTTCCTTGTTATACAAGCTGCAAATCCAAATGCACAAAGGGGAACTTTTCTTGTGACCGATTCATTCGTTTGTTTATTTGTTCTCCTCCATATCTATGCAGTCAATTTTATTTCCGGAGTCGCTTTAACTTTTATTGTAAACTATACATTACAACAGAAATTGGGATATAGCTGTGACAGAGAATACCTATAGATTAAAAACTAAAAATCTCATCTGTTGCACTCACATGACTTTCTCTACTCTTGTACAAATTATTCTAAGGAACACTTATTTCTGTATCTCTTCATTTCAATAGAGATAAACATTTATAGAATTTATCTTATTGGCAATTGTCTTATAGGTGCAAGGGAATACAGCATGTGAGAACGGTCTCTAAGTATTACAAAGCTCAAAACAAATTACATAAATTTTGTGTTTTACCCACATATGCATTTTTGTATAGTAAGATTTGATCTATCTCTTATGGTTTACCAGTTATTCAAGAGTCATCAAGAGTAAACAGGACTACATGGGCTATAGCCAGAAAATTCAAAATATACATTTCGTTTGTCATAAAAATATCTTAAACATATGGCATTTTAATCGAAAGCGTTACAGACATTTTCAAGAAAATCAAATTTTTCGAAAAATTTTTCATGTACAGGGTAGTTTAGGGTGGAGAAATGTTCTTCAAAATCTTCGTGTTGCATCCTTGAAAGACGTTAAACTTAAAATACCGACTTTTCGTTCTTGCGTGATGCTGTCCACAGACCGACAGACACATGCACAAACACACACACGGACCTTTTTCTAAAAATGCTTTTTTTGGGTTCAGGGGATCTCAAAACATATTCCCGATGACATGGCGACATCGAATTTTTGGAAACAGAATTCTGTGGAAGGAATAAATTCCTTGTGGGTTGGTCCTGCCCGCTGTGCTGGGTTCCATTCGCGGCTGAGGGAATTACTCCCTATCTGGAAGTACGAATGTGTAGGTATGGCGAGTTAACACCGTTGCTAAAAAGGCCGCCGATATGAACATTGTCGCATAAATGGAACCATGCTTGTTTGAATATTAACTGGCGCATGGTGTACGTGCTACATAAAATAGGCCTCGTTAGCTTGGACCTCCAATGGTAGCAACAATGCGAGCACGAAATCTCTGGTGTTGCAGAAGCGCCGTGTAATGAAGAGAGGAGTGTGTCGCTGTGATAATCGTGAATAAACTTGGGCCAAAGCTCACAGAAACACCAACATTCCAGAAGAATGGCTCTTCCAGATAAAACTACATAGCATCGTATCCAGGGACGTGCATGAATCCTAATCCCTGCACTCACACCACATTCTCTACTCACTCTTCTTCTTTTCTTCCCCCTTACGACCTTTCGAGCGTCGGGATTCCTCAGCACGTCATGATCCATTTCCTATATTTTGTCCTGTGCCTGGTTAGTTGTTTAGATACCCTCAAAATCTTTCCTTACTTATTCACTATTTTCTGCATATTATCGTTCCATTCTATTCTTGGTAGCCTTCTCCCTCGTTTCCTCCCCTCTGGCCTCCATGCTCTCATCCATCCTATTTATTTGTCCAAACCATCTTAAAACACCTGTCTCTATATTTTTATTACTGGTTCTTGACTAAGGATACTGCTTATTTGACAGTTTCTCATTCTGTCTCTTATGGTTTTTCCTATACATTTCCGTAAATCTTCATTTCTGTACTTAGGTATAATTCTACTTTCGAGTTTCGACAATACTGTTCAGCTTTCAGAGCCATGAAGAACTGTTGGGAGACAAATTGTGTTATATATTCGCACTTTTGTATCATTGCCAATTTCCTTTTTTCCTAATAGTGTTTGATTGATTTGGTAATAGATTTGGTTTGCCTTATTTATTCTATGATTTATTTCTGTATCTATTTTTCCTTTTGAACTGATGATTGTCCCTAAATATTCAAAGTTCTCAATTTGCTCCATGGCTACTCTATTCCATTCGATATGTATTCTTCTCTGTGCCCCTTTTGTTGCATGCATTATTTTGGTTTTATTTACACTTGAATTTAAATTTATTGTGTACCAGAGTATATACATGGTGGGCTGCCCAAGCCCCTAAGTCATGGGACAGTCGTCTGCCATTGTCTATAATTTTTTGACGTGTACTGTTTATTCAGTTAATTACCCTTGTACATACCTGTCTATTTCACTTTCGTCTTTTTGGATCTCTTATTTCCACCTATTTCTCTTATATTTTCCTTTCCCTAAGATCATTACTACCTTTAGATTCCATTCTAAAATTTAATTTTCTCTCTCTCAGCTTTCTTATGTTTCCTGGTTAATAATTTCCCCCTCCTGGAGTCCTTCCCTTAATTATCCTTCTTGAGCCCTTTTTACTTTCTCTACTGGTAAGTAGGGGAATTATTGTATTCCACCCAAAAATTCGATGTCGAGATTTCACCGGAAGCATGTTTTGAGACCCCCCACGAATCCAAAAAAAAATGCATTTTTATAAAAAAAAGTCCGTCCGTCCGTGTGTGTGTGTGTGTGTGTGTGTGTGTGTGTGTGTGTGTGTGTGTGTGTCTGTGTACAGCATAATTCAAAAACGAAAACTGGGTTAGAAACCTAAGTTGATACTTAAGTTTAATGTCTTTCAAGGATGCGACACAAGGTGTTTGAAGAAAATAGCCCCACCCTAAACTACCCTTTACATGGAAAATGTTTCGAAAAGTTTTATTTTCTTGAAAATGGCTCTAACGATTTTGATTAAAATGTCATATGTTTGATATTTTTTATGACAAATGAAATGTATATTTTGAATTTTCTGGCTATAGCCCCTGTACTCGCATTTACTCTAGACGACTTTTGCATAACTGGTAAACCGTTAGAGATAGACCAAATCGTACTATACAAAAAATGTGGTTCTTGCTAAAATACACAATTTCTGGCTAAATAAATTTTCTTGTAGTGTGAACCATTTCGGAGATATTCCTTGTTATGTGTGCGAGTTTCGGAAAAGTTAAAACTTTCTTGAATTGGAATATCGGAATATTTTTGTTATATGTTAAGTGTGCAAAGAGAACGGAATCTCAAAGCTTTAAAAGATTTGACTATCGCGCAAAGCCTACTGTATTCTAACATTCTCCTTGCAGCTACAAGGAAATAAGTAATAAGATAATTTGTACAAATGTTTATCTTAACTAACACGAAGAAGAGAGGGAGGTATACGAGTTTGCAAGAATGGTTAGTACAAGAGTAGAGAAAGTTATGCGAGTGCAACAATCAGATTTTTCCAATAAATTCCCAACCTGCAATTTTTATCTCTTCCTTATCTTCTACCCATGTCTCAGCCGTTGCTAATAAGTGAACTTTTCCAACATCGCACCAATGAACCCTAAAAACATGCTTCTTTTGAACCCATCACAATTGCAGAAACCCAAGCTCAAGGCCCCTATTTCCCCCGTGTAACTATTTAAAATTCAGCATTGTCTATGATAACCACGGCTGAGTTTGTATATTTTACAACTGTAAGCAAAGGTAAAAGTGGGGTTTATTATTAACATCATAAATAAGTAAGCAAACGCGTTTTCCTGAGAAATAAACACAAACATAGCTAAAACTGTTCATCTGGGTGTGCTTTACGAATTATAACCATTCTCCTTATGCTTAAAAGCGTGGAAAGAGTTAAAAATGCGGGCTTCACTTAGGTAGTGGAATTCCGTAGCAGTCTGTTTACAACCTCTGACCTAGGTAAGCAGGGAGACTACGAATGTGGTACCGTAAATAAACCTACAGCTTTACTTGGAATCCCAAACATCTGTTTACCACGTCATTACTAAGTGGTCTAGTGGACCTCCAGTACAATGCAGAGCACGGGCATAGCAAATGAACAACGCGATATCTATACTGATCATTTGCACCCTACCTAACAATTTTAGTTATTAAGAGTAATACATATGTTTTCAGGTTAGTACAGCCGGCTCCAAATGTTTTCCAATGAACGAGAGGATGTAGGATGTAGGAAGATTTTGTTACGAATTAGTTGCGGCTGGTCTACCTGACCCAGCGACGGCTTTTGTGTGTGCTCCTCTGATGTGTGGTCAGCGGGGAGCAAACAAGGCGCTAAATAATAATTATCTTATTGCCAATTTTCTTGTAGGTACAAGGGGAATATGGGAATACAGTAGGCTTTGAGCGATAGTCAAATCTTTTAAAGCCTTCAAATTCCGTTCCCTTAGCACGGATAACACATAAAAATGAATAAAGATGTTTCATGTGACGAAAGTTGAAGTATTCCAAAACCCAAATATCCCCGAAACGGTTCACTGTACATCAAAAATGCATTTTTCTGTTTTAACTAGATCTAAATTGTTTGTATAGTAGGATTTCTTGCAGTATATCTCTTACGGTTTACGAGTTATTCAAAGGTCATGCAGGGGAAATATGAATGCTTTGGCTATACCCAGAAAATTCAAAATATACATTTCATTTGCTACAAAAATATCTCAAACATAGGGCATTTTAATGGCCATTTTTGAACATTTTACCCTGTAAAGGGTAGTTTAGGGTGGTATTTAAACCTAACTGAAACTTTGGTTTTACCAACTTTTCTTTTTTGAGTTATGCTGTTCACAGACAAACGCACAGGCGGACCTTTTTCTAAAAGCGCTTCTTTTATATTCTGGGGGCCTCAAAACATGTTTTTCCAGCGAAATCTCGACATGGAATTTTTGGGTGGAATACAATATTTCCCCTACTTACTATATGTAGTAGAGAAAGTAAAATTTGAGTTTGTTTAATGTGGAAAGCAGAAGATGTACGGGAACAGTGAGCGGTAGGTTGTTGCTATTCGTGTTCCGTTGTAAGTGCCGCTATCCCTGGGGCCCCAGGGCCGTCCGTGCCTGCCTGCCTGCTGGGTTGGTATAACTTTAGGCTGCCAAGTCTCTCCGGAGGGGAGCCGAATAATGAGATGGTGATTGCATTGTCACAACGAGACGGGGCTTGCTTACCTTAGTTCAGCACTACCTGCACGTACCTAGCTATCTGTGCAATGAAGTATTGCTGCTCAAACAACTGACCTAATTAACAAGCAGCAAAGTGCTTAACGGATCTTCATTTGTGTCCTCACACTCTCACAAATACAGATGTAGTGGGCCGAGGTGGGGAACGCAGCGGCTGGGCGGTAAGGCTTGGCTCTTCATGGGCTGTTGTACCGGAGCTTAGTTTTAGTTTATGATCACAAGGTTTTAATATGAACTACAATAGTAACGTAAATATTTAAATTCTTCAAACTCCTCTAAGACTGCACTCAATGTGTCTCAATACCT
This sequence comes from Tenodera sinensis, assembly GCA_030765045.1. Classification (NCBI taxonomy): domain Eukaryota; kingdom Metazoa; phylum Arthropoda; class Insecta; order Mantodea; family Mantidae; genus Tenodera; species Tenodera sinensis. Next base: position 172,632,222 of record CM060967.1, on the reverse strand, counting down.
ACTAATTTCTGTACTTATGTGGAAGGGCCTTCGCTTCTTCCTGGAATGCACGTTGATTAACATTGCCATAAGCAGGTGCTACTGTTACGGGCAGCGTGAGCCCTCTAACTTCCAAAGCACGCGCTTGACATCAATTGTGTTAAACAAATAAATGGTCAAAATCTTATTACACAAAAAATATAGGTCTCGTAAAAACCCATAATATACATATTGTGGAGTGAAATATTTCCAAGTTATTCGTTTGAATTTGCCAATACATACACTTTTCTCAAATATCACGTCGTTATTCGTTGATCTCTTCGACATGGAAAGAAAATGGAGTATCAAAGCCAGCCTTAAAATATTTTACTATCACACTAAGTCTACCGTATTCCCACATTCCCCCTGTACCAACAACAAGAAAAGTAGTAGTAAGATAATTTCTACAAATGTTTATCTCTATTAACATAAAGTTGGTAGAAAAATAAGAGTTTGTAAGAATGGCTAGTACAAGAGTAGAGAAAGTGCAACATATCAGCTTCTTTTCATAGTATATATAAAAAAACAAATCAAAGCAATATTTTTTCTCAAAACGTTGTTTCTGTGCTTTAGATTCTTTTAATCTCAGAGCTTCAATTACTTACTTTGGGCAGTAAAACTCTTATCATGGATTATATATATATATATATATATATATATATATATATATATATATAAAAGGAGTTTTAGTTCTGTTAAATGGCGTTCCACAGCACTTCAAGTTTTCCATAAACACAGTGTAAAGAACATAAGAGAGTAAACATTCCTGCGGAGCAAGTTCATCATTTCCATCCGTTGAGCGTAAAATCAAAGATTATGGTTCATGTAATATTTGCATATCGTATGCATCGTTGTCTCTGTGTATGTCATAAATTGCCAAATAAGAAGAGAGTTTCACCCGCCTGGTAAAATAAACCTTTTTCAAACCCCGGAAATTACATTTTCGCACAGTTA